>JAOXYB010052279.1:0-11553 GCA_028565635.1 Phoronis ovalis
TATATAAGTCTTTCTAAATATTTCCTGTACAGGTGATCAGTAAAGATGCAGGAACCCAGCGTTGTCAAGGTACCGGAGATCCACATTTTTCTGGATTTGACCGAAAAGCGTAAGTTATTTTAGAAACATGACATGTATCAAATTATAAAATTGTATTGAAATGTTATATCCGGCCATAATTCGTTGATAGGCATGATGTTATATACGAAATTGTGCTATTACATTTCAGAACTCAATAAACCGATACGTTACATTTGTATAACGCATTTGTTTGTATACATTAACACAGCATTCTAGTTTAGTGCCGGGTGGACCCTCATGTATAAGCTGGTATTCATGCTCGGGAATGGCCTGAAAAAAGGACTCTAAACAAGTGGTCCAGAGTTTTGAAAAAGCACCTCTAAACAAGATCACCCTCAAAAATAGTACCCTGCAAACATCAAAAATTGAATCTAAGCAAGACCAAAACCAAAAATGTGCATATAATAGCGCTTTCATTAATAATTAACATAAAAGTAAAACAGTTTATATTTCTTTATGTTATTCAGCGCCTATCATCTATATAACGTTGGTGAATATACCATGCACAAGAGTACTAAAAGACCATTTGAGGTAAGTTAGTTATCAAGAGTTATAGCGCATTTTTAAGTTATTCAGTCAAAACTTACTTCTAGCTGAGAGGGTGACTAACTGTTCCATAAAAATAGCGTTAATATACTGTAGCAATTGTTTCTTCAGAGGGTAACCTTTGTAGGAACAACCATCCGTGACTGCAACTGCACACTGGCCACAAACCAAACCCACCTCCGCTGGTCCCTTTTTTTAACTCATTACACAAGAGTATCTTTTTCCAGCTGCAAATAAGAACTTGGACTTGCTGGAGAGTATCATGCATATGTGCCATTGCTGTGCGTGAAGGAAACGACGTTGTTACCATTGACATGTGCAATGGTCGCTTCGGAAAGACTGCACCAAAACTGAAGGTCAAATCTCAAAATCAGCTTCTTGAGGGCACCGCCATCAAAAGAGATCCATCAGGAAAATGGTTCCAGGTATATCTACTAGTATTACTATTACCTTGTCTATTCCGCAGAGTATTCAGCCCGGGTATTCAGTTTGAATGTAATGTGTTTGTTTGTTATGTATTGTTATGTATATTACCGTTATTTAAAACTGTAATAATTCCAAATAATGAACTTTTTCAAGACCAAAATCTAAATTTCCCGGGTCTTCACGCTTCTAAGAAGTTAGTATACACATACATCATGCTTATCTCAAATAGAAAACCTAGACTGGGTTGTTTTTGCAAAATAGTCCGGGATAAACTCAAGGCGTAATTCGTTGTAAAGCGAGATTCTTCTACTGTTTTTCAGATCAGTAAGCGCATTTGTTTCTGACTGGGGTACTCTATAGAATGCAAGTAGTACCGTAATCCGAAAAACATGTTCCAAACCGTTCCGTGGTCGATGCTGTTTTGCCACTGTATTTGAATTATTTTTAGATTTTCTTCCCCTCTGGAGGATGGATTAAAACACAAGCAAATCACTGGGGTTTGAATGTTTACACACAAGCACCAAGTGATGACTTCAGCGCTACCGAGGGAATTTGTGGAACGTTTGACAACAACGGCAACAATGACTTCACACTTAAAGGTGGTGAAGTATATGCTAATCAAAGGGATGCTTTCCCCAAACGATTCTTCGAGTCTTGGAGGTAAAATGTGTTCTTGAATAAATACTAATGTACGTGTACTTGTTTTCTAAAAGTAAAGTGATACATGCACAACTACAGTGCATATTACTATTAATTGTTTGTTATAGTTTCTAGGTCATACATCGATTATAGCTGCATATAAGCATGCAACAAGTTTGAGATTGGAAAGTGTTCATAAAGCGCGCGCATGTCGGTACTATAGATGTAGATACATATCTAACTATAAAAAAAATATACTTTTCCGATTCGCTTGACAATCTTACCTGTATTGTCAGTATTTAAATATACATTAACAGAGTACCACAAGGAACCAGCTTATTCGACAAAGTACCAGCGGCTCAAAAACAATATGAATACAACCCACAGTACTGTAAGTGTCAGTCTGCTACAGGGACGGTAGATTGCCGTGTAGGGAACAAGGTCAATGATCCAGTCAAGAAGGTATTTCCACTGTGTGAATTTTACATTATTTTATTTTATTTAAAAATTGATATACACATGGATATCATGGCATCACATCACATCTTTTGTGATGTCGTAACATGTCATTAAAAGTCGACAGGATGTCTATTCCATTTCTCTTTAGTAAATAAAATTCCTCGCAATAAAATAAATATATTGTTTTGAAACACTATTTGTATTATGTACAGGGGGTACAAAAGTGGCGAGACGTTACCAAAACAGTTAACAAAAGACTAAGAATCCGCCGTGATACCACCTATCACGATCTGGATACCGATGAAGAAGATAACTACACCTTCAACTATGGAAAAGGTGATAATACTTATTTATTCATTGTTAGCATGATTCTGTAAAAGTATGTTACAAAACATGATTTTAAGCCGTTTTTCTTTTCAATTGTAGAAAGAATGAATTTTATTTGTATACGCTCTACTGTCATTTTCCTGACAAATGCAGTTAGATGTTTGTATTTACACGAGTAATTGATTTCTTGTTAATATTTTTACGTATATTTTAAACGAGTGTGGCATATGTTAAATTATGTTCAGGAACATAATAACGTTGAAGCTGTTTTAATCGAGTGTGTAGTAAATAGAATAACACATTTTACTTCAGGGCTTTCTAGCATCCACCAACTATATCACACGCAATCGTTGAGCATTCACCCAAATCGTTGTGTATGTGACCAAATTCGTTTGACATTCACCGTCAAATTGTTGTTATATTTTGCAATCACATAGTTCTTTCACCATTCGCAATTTCTGACACTTTTACTACGTTCACTGCGGGGGTTCACCACTAGATCACGTATAGATCAGCTTTACGATTCACTGGAAAAGTAAAAATAAAATAATAAAAAATAATAATTCTGGAGCACCGTTGGTAAGATTGGTGAGGTTTAGTAATGTACTCTTTTTCTTATTTCTTTCGAAGCAGACATCAACTTCGATCATTAATGAATGGAATATTTTTACAATCCATAACTGACCAACGCCACATTTTAATTTTGTTGACGATTGGGGTCCGCATTGTGTGTGCAAAAATCGAGCGTACTTCGATTGAGAAAAAGTGAATTTGGATGGGAAACTGCGGGGATCCCCAGCGTCCTTTCTATGGAACGCCGCTGGGGACCCCCATAGTTTCCCATCTTTTCCCCGTATTTTTCCCATCCATAACTGACCAATGCAACATTTTAATTTTGTTTATGATATTTCCAAGTTACGCAAAAATAGCGTCGATTGGGAATCCGGTTTACGCAAAAATTGAGCACTTCTACGTGCGTACTTTGATTGAGAAAAAGTGCATTTGGATGGGAAACTACGGGGGTCCCCAGCGGCTTTCCATAGTAATGCGTAAAATGTACCGCCATTTTAAAGATCCGAAATTAAGTAATCACACAGCTCGATTCTCCGCTATATAAATCAAACTTTCTTGATACTATATGTTTCATTTTCTACTAAATAAACTTAAATATTAACTCACCCTCTCCTTAAGTCAGCGCCAAATAACTAGGTCTATACATCAGAGAAGACGCATGCGATGCCGCATTTTCACTTCAATAGCATCCACCCCTGCGTTACAGTCACAGTAACTCCAAAAAATAATTCTTGTATTTTTTAATTTTTTTTCGACAAAATTAAACGTAGTTAAGAGTATTATGTGGTTGAATATAAAGAACTCAATTTATTTTTTATTTATCAGTCAAGATAATATACCGTTTATTCAAAATATAATTATAGTCTTCAAAGGTGAATGCTCAACGAACTTGGTGATTGGTGAACGAAGTCTGTGATTGCAAAACGTAACTTGTCATTGCACAACGATATGCCGGTGAATTTCAAACGAATTTGGTCACTGCATAACGATTTGGATGATTGCTCAAATATTCCGTGTGATAGTCGGTGTTAGGTATTATTTGATGAGTGCCGTTATCTGTTCTAAAAACAATATTAAATTTTAAAATTAGCATCGTCCAGGATCATGAATATCATTTGAAACTTTTTCAAATTTGCAATACTCATAAGCTATTTCATAAAAAAACGCCAGTCTTGTTTAAATTACTGCATGTAAATGGTAATATAATTAAGATCATGTTTCCATTTTCCCTATTGAAAACGGAATGAAGAAATATTTCCCTTTTTTATTTAATAATAAGGAAAAGGAGCTGCTTCCCTTTTTCTTATTCGATTTAGGGTTTTTGAAACTAAAGAGAACTCTAGTTCCAGTCTTGAGTACCCCAATTTTGATCCGAATAAGGAAAAAAGAACCATTTCCTTTTCCTCGTTCGCTTTGGGTCGAATAAGGAAAAGGGAACCTTTTCCCTTTTCTTTATTTGATTTTGAGCCAAATAATGAAAAAAGAACCATTTTTTTCCTTATTCGATCGAGGGCTTTAAGAGGGAAAAGGGAACTCTAAATCGTTTTTGGATCAAACACGGAAAAAGGAACCATTTCCTTTTCCTTATTCGATTTTTAGACAACTAATGAAAAAAGACCATCTTATTTTTCTTTATTTGTTTTTTTTTCTGAATAAGGAAAAAGGATTTGTTGAGTGTTTTAATGAAGAAAACAGAATCCAAGTTACGGGTTTTCGGAACCTCACATGTACATATATACAGGTCCAATGATGAAATTAGGGTGAATGTTCTTTAATTCATTTTGGTCCTATTAAAAGTACTCTAGAACAAAGCATAACATCCTGAATTGAATTGTATTGCTATATCCTATAATTTAGTGCCTTAATTTCCGTTTTAGATTTTGTTCCCGTTGTTCCACAATGGCCTACAGCTAGTGGTCGAACAGAATCCAAAGCCAAACAAATTTGTAACGACACTTTATACAAATCTTCACTGATGAAGAGGTGCGATCAAAGGAAGATTGATGTTCAAAGCATCATTGATGATTGTGTTGAAGATCTTAAGGTAATTTAATATAAAGTAATGGTTGGCTTGCCGACAACATTATATTCAATTTTATAGGTAGTCTACGTGGTATCTTTTCCAAACTGTATTCATATTTTGTTTTTCTCCGTTATTATTTGTTAGATTTCTGATGATCTTGAATTTGCCAAGACTGGTTTGAATAAACTAGAAGACATGTGCCAGGAATTTATTCTGAAGGACCCGAAAAACTATGTCTCTGGTGATAATGGTACGTGCCTCATACGCCTCATACAGTGCCTGTATCTAGGCACATTACGTTACTACAAAAACATATTGTGTCCCTCTAATTAGTAAAAGAACAAATCACGCATGTATAATTAAATAGTTTAGTCTTTCATGCAAATTATTATCTTGATTGTAAATAATAGGTAGTTATATCATTTTAATTTTATATTATGAAAACGGTGTATAGTTAACTCATCAGCTCTCTCACATACTGCTGTGATACAGCAGTGTACATTTAGGTTATGCAGAAACTTTTTCGGTTTCATATGTACTGTAGCTTGTCATTCATCAAGGACAATTTAACAACATGCACGACTCTTTCTAATACAGCTGTGCTTTCAAATTGTATAAACTTTCTTACAACTCATCAGGTACTAAAGTTCCCCCAGCTTTCGTAACAAGTGACCTTTGTCCAAATGACTGCAACCTACAAGGAAAGTGTAACCAAGGGAAATGTACTTGTAACGCTGGGTTAACTGGGTCTGATTGTTCAATTTCTTTATCTACACCACCGACGGTTCTTGAAATAGCAAGGTATTTTTCTTATCTTTAGTTTTATTTTCAGTTTAAGGCACAGTGCTCTAATAACATAATCCAATTGCAGAATTTCAGATGACTACTTTTTTATTTACAATTAAATTTCTACCTGCTTTTATCATTTACAAATCATTATTTTCCTGAATTCCTTTAATTTTTTGTCTCGCAATCAGTGTTATCTTAGTCATTACATTTACCACAACCAGTGATATCTCAACGGCAATCACGTTTGGAATTATCACTACTGCTTCTTTATCGAATTTTGATATTCATGTTGGCAATAACACGTGTTAATAACTGTACCGCGTGAACATCCATTATTTTTCAGGGAAGGTCACTGCAACATCCGTAGAAGACCATGCCAAACTGCTTTCCTGACAGCCAATAATCTTATGGACTCTTCTGAACTTGTTTGCCGTATACGGCCCGTGGAGGTAACATTTTACCAGTTAGTCTAAGTTTATTATGCAAAGGTACAGCGATTTACACAGTAGTATTTCTACTTGCTTTTCATTCTGCCGTAAGCTGAGAATTTCTCAACAACAACACAAGAAACATTGGGTTTTACTATTTGTACATTATCGGGACCTGATAATTGTAGAATTGAGGAAAACCAATATGCAAACTTTAATCTCCATTTATACTATACGAGTATTGAAATTGTAGTCTTTCGAACTGTTTAATCAGCATACATTATCATGCATCTCGTGTGTTTTAGGTTATTGATGGCCGTCCTTTTGCCGCTATTCATCCCACTAGTGCACACAAAACTGTTGTTGCTGAATTTGAGAGCTATCGCGAAGTTGCATGTAATCTTGGTTTACCCAGAGCTGGAAGAGGTCAGTACGAATATAATGATTTTAAAATACCAGGAATTTATCTCAACGTATTTTTTTCGATTCAACGTATATATACCGACTATTATTCCAGGCAAACCTGCTTCTGGTGCAATGGTATCCGTAAGTAATGATGGAAAAATTTGGAGTGAAGAATCGATGTTCCTGGCTTACGATGGCTTGTGTCAGAATTGCAATAACAGCGAATGTGTACAAAAGGTGAGAATAACGCTTAGTCAAATTGCAGCCTTCATGATTAAACATAAATTATATAAGTTTGTTATTTTAATATTCAAAAAATTAGTTAGCTAAAGTTAAAAGTAACAACAATTGACAATTTATGTAGCAGCAATATTTTAGATATGTACAATTATTTTATGTGTGAAAGCCGCAAGCTGGATCAGTAGCTATATTTTGTTAATTGTAGCCAAACACCTGTTTGATTAATGGGCGTTGTTATGCTAATGGGGAAACTGCCATTGGGAATAGATTGAAAGTGTGCGATCCAGTCAAAAGCACAAATTCCTGGACAGAAAGTAAGTCATGACATGCCAAATTGCATGAAATAATGTAATAGAAAAGCAATTTTCATAGTAGAGTAATTTACAGAAGCATGACAATGCGTAGATTGAAGTGTTCACCTTAAAATTAATTACTGTAAGGCACAGAGGTTCTTCAGAGACACCACGTAGAATAATTATATGTTTCATGTACAACTCAGCTGAATATTACGTTATAACGTTTTAGTACCAACTACTACAGCGTCAACTACCACTACAACTACTCTTGCACCAACTACTACCACCACCACTGAAGTACCGAAGACAAACCCCCCGAACTGGGCACCACTTGGTGGCAAGAAGATCGAACGCTGGGATATTTGGACCAAGTGAGTATAGCCAACATACCATGATACAAGAAAGCGGTAGATGGACGAAATTTGTAAATTTTGTA
Source organism: Phoronis ovalis (assembly GCA_028565635.1). NCBI lineage: Eukaryota > Metazoa > Phoronida > Phoronidae > Phoronis > Phoronis ovalis. The sequence continues at coordinate 7,669 of JAOXYB010052279.1, forward strand.
CTAATAGAGCCATATATTAAATAAATTTCATTTTAAATGTCACATTAACTCAAAATAAATTAAAATTGACCAAAAATATATTGTTTTACTTTTTAATAAACTCTAGTCTTTATGTGAACTTTGATTGGAACTAAGAGCTTAGTCCATGCTCAAAATAATTCTTCGATGTTATTATTAGGCATGCCTACCTAGCTGTTATGACTGTGACATATCGCACCTTCTATTTAGGAGCCAGACTGGCTGTGTGTGCTATTTTGACACATCTCGTACTGACTGCGCGTGTTGTGACGAGGGTGGTTGTCAATGTACAGAAGAGAACAAGGACCAGTGTGTGAAATGTGGAGAAACACATAGATGTGGAACTCGTAAGTACTTGCTTATTGCATGCATAACTCACTTAGCTACACGGCTGACTGTCATGGTCTGCTATAGTAACTAAGAAAGCCACCAAATTAGGAAATATAATTATTTATTTTGGATAGCAATAAATATAATTTATGCTGAAACTAGACAGAATTTCTTACCAATACTACTATATTGTAATGCCAAGGTGTTGTTTTGGCTCTGTCAGATTTGTCCAGTGTATGCATGCTATGTAAGTGGTTATAGCAGATTTTGCTAAAATGTTACACATAGAAGCTGATTTATTTGTGTACTACCAAGAAAACTTCGAACAATAAATGAAATCGTGTCTGAAGTTCTTGTTTCAGCATTTTTCTCGTTTACAAATTTGTTTATTTTATGCGGTAATATATTTTGTATATTATCTTTATTGCTGTCATATGATCTTTGTATGAACTTCTAAGTTGTCCAATGCTGGAAAACCAGAAGGTTGTTCCTGTTTTCTAAATCTACATTAGTGTTAGTTATACATTTCATAAAATCTTTGAAATTGTCTTGGCACTTTCGATTCCGAGTACAATTCCGGCAAATATACCACCCGTGACATATATGTTTTGATTACAAAACGTTAATAATTTCTTGAATGCTAATGTGACATTAGTAGCTTTGTTGGTGTGCTTGGTAATGTGTCTAGTTTCAAATCTTTTTACCGCGTCTGAAAGTTCTTGGCAGTCAAGATTTACGAAATCACTGTGATACATAAAGTTTAACAATACAATACTTCCACCAAGAAGAAATATGACATGTTTTCCTAGTTTTGTCACTAAGTATCCCATTGACCATCCTGTAGATACGCCTAGAATCATTTGTTCCTTTGGCGATCCAAATGCTAGATTACTTCGTGCCATAGTTACAGTACAGCTGCAGTGTCTGGCACTTCGGTGAATATCTAAATGTTCCATTTCATTTTCATCCTCCTTATTTGCTAAGCAAAATGTAGCAAAGCAGCATGGACATCGTTTGTAGCTTGGCATCTTTCAAGCACGATTACATTTTTTTATACTTCAATAAATATGTTTGGTATGGATTCAGTTTTGCTTGCATGCCTCGATTACCAAACATCATTGTCACTTCATAGAGTAACAAACACGTGATGTCACAGCAGTGCCGATTTTACGCCCTTCCCTAAAAAAATAAAATATTTTGAATATTTAATTGTAACTAACAGTTTACAAATTATATAAAACGTAGATAAATTATTTTGTGTAAAGACTATTCTTTTTCTTAACTCTTCTGAATCATTAGTTAAAGTTCTGTTGATTTTAGAAATGTAAACATTGTATACAATGTATACAATGTATACAATGTGGGTAAAACAACTGTGATATCGAAGACCATATTTGTGGGTACTCTCATGATATGATTTACAGGTGTTTTCCTTGTTTTGTTATATAGTGACTGGTCAAACCTTGAGTGCAACCGGTTACAGGGAACTTATAATGGGAATTTGCAAAACAGGAACTATTCTTAAATACAGGACTTTAAAAAATGCTGAAGTTTGAAATTCTGTTACTACTATATCAATCACGCTGATAAAAAATGCTTCAATTTTTTCTCTACTAAAACGTTAAAAATAACGAACAAATTTCAGTGTGACATGGAAGAGTGGGATATACTTTGGTTCATTTCCGCGATGAATTATAGGATAGCTTGGTTTCGTTTCGCCACACTATTTTAGTGGGTGCAGATAGTGTATTTAAGACGCTGAAAATGTTAATGCTATATGGTAAATTAATGTGATAATTAATTACAACAGCACAAATTAAAACAAGTTATTGCGTATGACCAAGTACAAAGCGCCGTTCTATACAAATTCATGTGGTGTGTACCGCTTAAACTGCAGTTAATACATGAACAAATGATGCGCGTTTTTCTTCAATTTCAGCTCAGTCAACTAAAGACAATGGTATTGATGGTTGGACTTTCCTGTTCACCGGATGTCCATGTCCTTGGGATCCTGCTGGTGCTGATTTCTCTTGTGCCTGTTGCCAAAATCTTGGATGTGGTTGTGATGTGGCTCACAAAAATCAATGTGTCCAATGTGGTCGTCCTGATCTTTGCGGTAAAAAGCCAGAAATATATGGGCCACCTTTGAATTAAGCTGCGTATTTTGGATGTTTGAAGGACACTTTAATGTGCAAATATCATTTGGAGTTTCGAGTAATCATATTTGACCTCATATTTTTCATATAGTTAAAATATTTGTTATAATTTTATATAAAATTACTATGACATGACAGACAGAGAAACCCATGACGTCTGATATGATTGTCAAATGATGTATATTTCCGTTAAATGAATTACATGTATGTGTTTGATAACTACATAATGTTTATATACATGTTCATCTTTTAATACATGCAAAATCTTTATACACATTTATTAACACAATGTACTATTCTTAAAATAGCAATAACCTATACTAATAGCGACTGTTTATTTGATTCAAACAAACGTTTACAGGTTGTGTGGGAGCAATTTCAACAGCATACGCAACTTGAAAAACTAAAACAGCTGTAAACTACAGTAATACATGTCGCATGCCATCATCGCCATCGTATAGGTTGCTCGAGGCAGGCGGTCACAAGTCCTCTTTACTCGGGGGGGGGGGGTATTCTTGCATCAGATATAAAAAAGTTGAAATATAATCTGAATAATTTCTCTGCATTGTGTCAGAATTTCTCTTGCCATGTTTTGGATTGTAAAAAGCATATTTGGTTAATTGCTTCTAACATTGGCTTTCTAGAGATATTTTTTGTATGCTTATAAAACAATATTCATATACGAAGAGTTGCTGACTTGATGAGAAACGGTACCAGCACCCTTACTGTTGCCAATATCGGGATGTTGGAAGATAGATAACCATACTATGACCTAAGTTGCAGTTCTGACATAACATTTCCGTTGTTAGTTCATGGTGGCCATGGACGCCTTTGACTGATGTAATAAGAATAATGAGAAACATTTGCAGTTGGTTATTCTACGGACGATGAGTACGGGTTAACTGCAAGAAACAGTTTAATTACACTCACCAAGTTCGTTTATTAACATTCACAATTATTCGTGGTGTTTATTACCCCGGGCCGCAGCTTTCATTCGGGCATATTGGTTCATCCGGGTCCTTTACCCCTCAGTTAAAAATAGTCGAAGATGAGTCTTCAATGTACTTCGTGAATGTCTTGTAAATTGTCCGTGCCAGACGAATTAGTGGTGAAACGGTCCAATAACGAATTGGGTCTGTGTAAAACGAGTTAGTATAGGTGAGTGTTCAACGAATCTATCTATGTCATAAATGACGGTTATCAGCCCTGTAACACTGAAGTCTGAATAATTTTTATATCCGTTAGGGACTGGTCAGAAATTACCACAGGGGGGGGGGTGTCACGAATTTTTGTGCCAGGCAAAAGGGGGGGGTCATGAATTTTTGTGCTCCACGAAAGGGGGGGTTGTAATTTTTTGGGCAGTGATTCTTGAAAAATACCT
>JAOXYB010052290.1:0-11553 GCA_028565635.1 Phoronis ovalis
TGAATGCTGAAAAACATACCCTTTCACCCTGTTTTTTGTAACGAACATGCGTACCCAGCTATTCTGACTGTTACCCCTCGGGATCCGGATGCAGGATGCGAGGGGATTCCTATAAAAAGTATAGGTATGGGTGAGATAATATATCACAACAACACAATGTTACATAAACACTTTCACGATAGCGATATTTTTAAAACAACTTACCGTTTCGCTATATTCTTCATAATAGCTTGGTAGTAAAAGAAATCAAATTCCTCATGGATAATTTTAAAATAAACTATGCCAGGGAAACTATGCCATGATTTGACAAAAGCTGTTCCATAATAATGAGTGATGTAAACCCGAGATGTAAATATCCATACTTTCACACTCTTCAATTGGGCTTTATACAAACAAAGTATAAAAAGATATAGATAAAACACAGGATTATATATTTTGGGTTCCCACGTACAGTACAGCGTGACGTCAACATTTGCCAAATGTAGGAGTTCAGTAACAAAAAATCAATGAAAGGAAATGTTTTAGAATACTAAAGTCGCTAAAAGTGCAGGATATAGTAGCTGCAAAAAGACAATTAACATCAGATTTTTGTTGGAAAGCGTGTTTTACGTTGAAATGTCGGTTAACAGATTAAATTAAACCACTTGTCTATAGGAACAGAAGAGATATAAGACGCGCCAAAACAAATGAAATTAATATAGGCTATATGATTATTTATTTATTATCTTCTCCTTTGACGGGCAATATAAAAATAGATAAAAAGGTTGAAAATATATATCTAATCGATAATGATATATTTATTTCTGAAAAAAAAATCGAATACTGTTTACACTTTTTGGCTTTAATCTACCCACATTTCATTTTATTTTCTCCAAAATATGTCTACCTATTAAATTTTATACAACAGTAATTGGGAGAAAACAAAGTGAAGTGATACGGCAAATCTGACGTGCTTTGAAGGAATCTATATGTTGAGAGTTTATATATTTTTCAATTTCCTTTTGCAATTCTAAAAATAGAAACGTGAAAAACAAATATTACGGGGACAAACACATTTTTGAAAATGCATGAAGTTCGCCCATCCATGGAGCTTTTATCTTATTGGACAACTTTTTTGTCACGTGACAAAATTCTTGGCGGCTTCATGATGGCTGTATTCACCGGTTACTAGGAATGGAAAAAATGTATTTTTAGTTAATTTTGTTGGAAAATTGGGAAAAACTAACTATAATATGGCTGACAAAACGGCACCCAAATCCCAACTACGGTTAGAATGGGTATATGGCTATAGGGGCCACCAATGCCGTAATAATTTGCATTACACTGCCGCGAAAGAGATTGTGTATTTTGTTGCTGGAGTTGGAGTTGTTTATAATAACCGTGAGCAACGGCAGAGGTTCTTCCTTGGTCACGATGACGACATTGTAAGGTAATAAATAACTATGGAGTGCTTCTGCATAAATGTAGTTTAATCTGGGTACACAGGACCCCAAGGCCACGCCAATGTGCTCATTGTTTTGCTTTGTTCAAAAGTGACATTGTCCTTGACCTTGTGCAGTGCCCTCCCCGATTTAAAACATTCAAATCTGACATTTTTATATCTTATCTTATCCTACAGTAGGGAAGCACACTTCACAAGGTGTCGACCTGTCGGACCTACTGGTTGCTATTTACATTATCCGCTTACGGCTTCAGTCCTGAGCAGCTGTATTATACCTAATATATTTTGTTATTACTCAGTCTCGTTACAATATAATACTTAGTCTTAACGACTCAAGTTAACAGCAATACCAAGTCACAAAAAATATGATTTATGCTTATATCATTACCCCATCATTAATATAAGAAATTTATGAGAAAAATTATATTTCCTGGGCAATAACCTGTTTCTTGAAACAGTAAGATGACAAATTTACCCTTGGGAGGTTAATTATGTGCTCTTCCCCAATGCATTGATGTAAAAATAACCATTGAGGATAACCTTCATCCAATAGTGACCACCCTCAATGGTCTGCTTTGCACTCTCATGCAAAAAGTGCCAGGTTGTGAAGAAACCTCGTGCATTCACAAACATCCATCACATAACACCATACAGCTTGTTATTAGATAATAACATTATTCTGAATGTTTAAAAAGCAACAGAAGTGTTCAGTTGTTTATTTTATTGTAGTTTGGCTTTACATCCTGATCAGTCTATGGTAGCAACTGGCCAAGTCGGCAAGGATCCATATATCTGTGTGTGGGATACGCATAGCATGCAGACTGTGTCAATCCTTAAAGATGGACACCAGAATGGTGTAGGAGCTGTGTCATTTGACAAAGCTGGCCAGGTGATGCACAGAAATGTAGTTTGGAACAAGATACATGAATTTTCTGCAGCCTGTATTGGATCTTACAGGAGGCCACTATGTACAGTTTGAGGGTTATGGGGGGGGGGGTATCACGAGCATTGGGATCTGTTAAGTCTGAGCAGCGAGCATTGCCTTGGTCTGTTATGTGCGAGCAGTGAGCATTTTTTTGCTTTGTTTTCTAATTTTGTTAACTATTTTGTTTTGGCGATGTTTTTTGGTTGTCGATTTTTTTGACGCCGTTTTTTTTTTGCAGCCATTTTTTTTTTTTTTTTTGGTTTATAATTCTTCTTGTTAAGTGCGAGCAGAAGTGCGAGCATTGTACCTTGGGGGTACATCCTACCCCCTCCAGTTTTGTATCACAGATCAGAGAAAAAAGTTGCATTTATATTAGTAGTATTCTTCGGATTACCAATGCCAGACAAAAGTCGCAATTAAATTAATATTTTTCAGAATCAGAAAACTTTCCGTTAGTCGTAATATAGATCACAAATATGAAATTAAATTAAAATCCAAGATAACTGAAGTAGGTAATCATTAAAATGTCTTTCATGCGGCTTTATAGTCATGTTAACAACCTTAAGTATAATTGACAGTAAGGGTATGTGACGGGCAAAGGGGTTTAAATTTAGAAATAAATAAGCTATGGGTAGTCACGATTATGTAGGCTTACACCGCAAAGACGCTGTTAGTAGCATTTCAGCCTGCACTAATGCGGGATACACATGAATGAGAAATGAACTCGCATGATTTTTGTAGTAACGTAAATTTAACTCACGACACACCCGAGTTGTTTTTTTATCCCTACCAAATAGCAAGTACCCCCTAGGTAAACATGCACATAAATAATTGTGGTCAGAATTTTTTTGAATTTTTTTTTATTTTGCAGAGACTTCTGTCAGTGGGGCTAGATCAACAGAATACTATCAATGTTTGGGACTGGAAAAAAGGCAAGATTATGGCAACTGTTAGAGGCCACAGTGACAGGGTATAGTGTTTTAGAATTTGTGATGATATGATTACAGAAATCTTTTTTTTTTAATAAAATTGATAATTTTTAACATACATTACACAAAATTTGCTTGGAGCTCTATTGATAACATATATTTATGGGAAGCAAATGCAAAGATTGTAAAACCTTAGGAACTTGGAATTGAAAATTGTCTTAGTAATCATACAACTAGTCATCTTCAAATTAGACTTACATAAATCTAAGTTTACTTTGCACTTGACTTTTAATTGCCATTCATTAGTGTTCATTGTTTTTACCACTTACTTCAGGTGCTGGACGCACAGTTTCATCCCTTTGAAGAAAATGTCATTGTTAGTTGTGGCGTGAAACATATTAAATTTTGGACCTTGTCAGGAAATACATTAACTCCAAAAAAGGGAATTTTTGGGAAAACTGGAGATATTCAGACTATATTATGCCTTGCATTTGCTCCTGACTCCACAACATACTCTGGTACGATGGGTGGAGAGATTTATGTTTGGAAGAGTAATAACTTGGAATACGTTATCAGTGCAGCTCATCAGGTAACTAAATATGTGTTCTATCTTCTCCTTGGCATTTAATTTTGCTGATATTACCCATAACAAGCATGTTTGACTTGTGCTATTGTGGTTAATTGATCTCCGTCTACTTGAAATACTTGTAAATACTAGTAAATAAAAGTTTCATTTATTTGTAATTGTTTATAACATAAGTCTTGTTTGGCAACAGAATTAAATTCCAAAGTCAAAATTATGTTCGCATTGATGTTATATATTATACTGTAAAAAGCTTGCTGCTTATATGTTCATTGTGTAGCTATTTATCATTAAGACGGGTAACATGCATTGTTAATTTGTTTCCGTCTTGTGTCATGAAATTCTGCTTTCATTACTAGCCTTATGATATTTGGCACTGTTTGAACTCTTGTCTTACGTCACAGGGTCCAATTTTCGCTCTACATATGACTGAGCAAGGTTTCGCATCAGGAGGTAGGGACGGATGCGTGCGATTATGGGACAGAGACTTCAAACCCATCACTACCATTGACTTAACTGATACACCTGCTGGCTATGATGGTAATTATTTTGCTTTAGTTGGTGTTGTGGGTTAAAATTCATTTAGGATGGTTTCACTACTTGTGGATGCATATCACTGTTGTACAGACATAAATATTATTTGCTTTTGCAAAAGAAAGTTTCTACTCACAGAAAAGTTTACATTAGTACATTAGTCAAGAATGATAATTTGAAAGAACATTCGTGTCATTAATAATTGTTACAGATAATTTCTTAGGTAGTGCATAAAAAACATTGACCATTGTTTTCTTGTGAATAACTCATCTGTGTTGGAATTGTTGTAGTTTATACCATATCTACATTTTAGGAATGAGTATCCGCAGTGTTTGTTGGCATGGAGACAAAGCACTTGTTGGTACAAAAGATAGTGAAATTATTGAAGTTAGCACCCGAGAACGTAAGAATCCTCAAGTCTTAGTTCAAGGCCATGCAGAAGGGGAATTGTGGGCACTGGCTATTCATCCGAAGAAGTCAATATTTGCAACAGGAAGTGATGACCAGACCCTCAGGTTTGTGTTCAGAGTTTCAACTGAATATCAGTCTGAATGCTTTGGATATGCTATGCAAAGCACATATGGTAAATAATATTTTGTAATAACTGTTCGCAATATTGCTATTCATAATTATTGCAGCAAAAGTCAGTTTACACCAATTATTCACATATATTTATCTGCTGTTTACTGTCAGTGTGCGGTAGTCTGGCAAAAATATCTGAAATAATCCAGATTATCCAAAGATAATAATATGATACTCTAATCTTAAACAGTGAATAACATGCAAGGTCAGCTTAGTTGACCATTATTATTCCTGAGTTTGGAGAGTGCTTTAGTCACATACAGTCACACTTTAAGATATTTTATAAAACAGAGTTGTAGATGGGAATTTTTGTTATTTCTAAGTATTGTTGCTTTTAGGTTATGGAGCATGTCTGACATGGAACTGTTATCAAAAGTCAAATTAGATCAAAATATTAGGTCATGTGCATTTGATAATGAAGGAGCCCAGATTGCTTGTGGATTAGCAGATGGGTCCTTTACGGTTTTCAAAACAAGGTATGCTATTTTATTTATTTATGATTGATTTCAGCAGTATCTGTTTGGGAAATTTCATACAGCATTCCAGATATTTCTCAAGTTATCTTTTAATCAAAGAATTTTCTGTATCTCTTACAGTGGCTTATCAGAAATCATTCACACAAAAGATCGGAAAGAAGTCATTCATGAAATGAAATATTCACCAGATGGCAGTTATCTTGCCGTAGGCTCAAACGATAATTATGTTGACATTTATGCAGTTAGTCAAAGGTATAAAAAGGTGGGACAGTGCTCGGGAAGTTCTAGTTTCATCACCCACTTAGATTGGTCAGAAGACAGTAAATATTTACAAACCAACAGTGGTGCTGCTGAGAGATTATTCTTCAAAAGTCCAAGTAAGCTTGCTTAATGGTGTGGAGACATACAACTGTCTTAAACTATTTGCTTTCAAAATTTGATTTTCTGCACACTGTTCACAAATTTTATAACATTGTCCTTGATATTTCAGAAATTCTTCTTTGGAAGTGTTGGCCATTTTGAAAGTTATAGTTTCAACAAAACTAATTAATGACCTGTTTTTTGTTTCATTTGTGTATTCATTTACTACATCTTTCAAATAGCTGGGAAACATATTACAAACAAAGAAGAAATTAGAAACATTCGGTGGTACTCATGGACTGGCGTACTTGGACCAGAAGTTAATGGTATTTGGGAGAAATACACGGACACAAATGATGTGAATGCTACTGATGCCTACTTTGGTGGTGAAGTGGTTGTCACTGGAGATGATTTTGGACTTGTGAAGCTGTTAAGATTTCCTTCACTTAAGAAAGGTATAAAATTAAAAATTATTTAGAAAATAGTCCGTAGCTGTTACCCATTTGTTCATTACACACTACTGGGAATTTTTTGGGAAATATCCAAAAGCATTGTTAGTCTTTCTATTTAATTGCTTTTCCTCTACGTGATTTCAGGAGCAAAATTTCGTAAATATGTTGGCCATTCAGCCCATGTGACGAACGTGAGGTTTTCCCAGTGTAAACAACGAGTTATTTCTACTGGAGGTGGAGACCATGCTATTTTCCAGTGGAAATTTATTCCTGAAGGAATGTCTATTGATGATGTCGATACAGCACATCAAGATGGTACTTTTTTGCTTACTAAAATTTCATATTTTATAGATAATTACTTAAAATTGTTACTTTTTCCTGTCCGTAACTAAATTTTAACTACTCACAACTTGAATTATGATTAATATATAATCTTGGACAACACAACACAAACAGTAAACAGATTCTGTCATATTCATTGATATCAGAATAATAATTAATAGTCCAACACATAGGAATGACAAGAGACAAATCCTTCCGGCACTGTTAAAGACACACTTGTTTCTTTATAGGCTATGCAGACTCTAATTCTGAAGAAAGTGATTCAGATATGTCTGATGTCGGGGAATTAGACTCTGATATCGAGAATGAAAAACAGATCAGTTACGATAGGAATGTTACTAAGGAGGACGTGGCAGTGTTGAAGAAAAATATTAAAAATGAAATGAATGCTGGTGAAAAAAGAAAAAAGGCTCCAAATGAAGGATTGCAGCTTGAATTTGTTCATGGGTAACGTACACATTCCTGATATTTTTTATTAAAGGCACTTATTCTATCCTGTCTATGTCTATACAAAAATAAATTCACTTTTTTTATTTTTGCAACAATTAATTTTTTTGAATATAAATTGATTTTCCCAAGTGTTCAAATCGTTACGATGAAGTTGAAATAGTTGGAAAAGTCCCTAGCATTATACCCTAATCTTGCTCGAAAAATGGCATAGTTAAAATGTCTACAACCTGATTGGCTAAGTCAGCAAATATCCCCGGATGGCTAGCACTTAGCGAATAAAATTTGATCCTACATAGGACAGGTGCCTTTAATTTTATTCTTTATATTTATAAGTAACTACAGTAACAGATGATAATTAAGTGCCATATTAAGGTTGTAAACAATTCTCTGTATTTGGAAACTTCAGATTTCTTTTTGGAATACAAAATCAATAGCGCAAGACACAACTTGTTGTTTTAAACACATTGTGCACTAATTTGATGCACAATATTGTTACATATTGAATTTTATGTGATTTTCATGAATGTAATAGAAGTGTTGCTGGGGCCACCCTTAAAAAGTTATATATATCTCTTGGAATTTCGCATTTGCTTTTCTCAACTGAAAAAAAAAATTCTCCTACCTACCGACTTGCCCCTCTAGTGGTGGGTCGGCAACCACAAACTAACAATTTTTTAAGGGTGGCCCGGGAAATGGAATTTAAAATAGTAGACTTGTAAGAACAGCATTAGATAAATACTAGCCAAGTCAATGGTCCCAACCTATTATTTCGGCAGGTAAGCTCAAGGCATGCAGATGCATGGTCACACATTTATAACCAACATTTTATTTCTTGCAGAACACATCGTGTATAAATATGCATTTTGGAAAATTCAACATTATAAATAACAAGATTTACGTTTTACTAATAATCTATTCAAATCAGTCTTTAAAACAATGGTTGAAAAACAGACAATGGTTGAAAAACTTTGTGGTGCGTGCATGGAGGTAGTTCCTTCCCTTGCCTTTAGAGAAGAGTTGTGACTTTCTCTAGACTTGTAACCATTCAAAACACATTTGCTTAAGCTTACCTTAAACAAATATACAATAAATAACAAATACTTTAAGAAATACATGCTATCAAATTTGTACATGTAAATATTTGAGTATAACGAGTTATAACACATTCTATACTTCGTAAACAAATCATATATTTTGTGTGGTATGAAAATTAATCCTGTGGAGATAATGAGTTGGGACCATTGTAATTGTAGTTTTTTATCAGGATGCGACGAAATTTCTATAGAGGTCGCTTAAGTCTTATTGGAATTTTCTTTCAGATACCGAGGTTATGACTGTAGAAATAATTTATTCTATACTCAGAAAGGAGAAGTGGTGTATCATGTGGCAGCAGTGGGCATTGTTTATAATAAAGAGCGACACAAGCAAAGATTCTACTTGGAACATACGGATGATATTTTGTCTCTGTGCATACATCCGGTGAAAGATTACATTGCCACAGGACAGGTTAGCTTTCTTGCTTTTTCAAATTCATGTTAAATTTAAAATTTGATATTTGTCATTTTCTAAAGTTGTATAATCGGATTCTCAGTAATAATTACTCGCCTTTCAGGTTGGAAAAGAACCACCTATCCATATATGGGACACAGAGACATTAAAAACAATTGCAATACTAAAAGGTCAGCATCAGAGGGGTGTATGTGCTGTTGATTTCTCTGGAGATGGGAAAAAATTGGCCAGTGTCGGTTTGGATGATAATCATTGCATAGTTGTATGGGATTGGAAGAAAGGAGAAAAGCTAGCCACAACAAGGTATGGCTTTGTATTTATTTGAAGTTCGTTGGTTTCAAATTATTTTGGTTTAAATATTTGATGCTTTGAATAAGTATTAGAAAAGGGATATCCATTAAATTCACTTTAATCTTTATTAATAACTTTTGTGCATACCAGATACAAATTATTAAAACTTTGTAAATATGTGTTTACAGCTTTTATAGTGGTCTTATGTTTCCTCAGGAAATTTAATGTTTTGGTAGTTTAATCCAATTTTATGGATTTCTGCTATAGAATTGTTTTTGCTTCAATTTTAATACTGTGTAACTTTTGCATCAAGTTTTACTCATGAGAATTTGCGGGAGTGGTTGTGCTTGCTTAAGTGATGTTATCAATTGTATGCATTGTTTTGTAGAGGTCATAAAGACAAGATTTTTGTGATTAAATGGAATCTATTTGATCATAACAGATTAGTAACAGTTGGAATAAAACATATCAAATTTTGGACGCAAGCAGGTAGTTATAGAAAACGTTTCAGAGATTACAAATCAGTTGTATAAATCATATCCAATAAAAATTATACGTTTTTAGAACTAATGCACATTCCAGTACCTCTTTGCCTTTTTGCTTGTAACTCTATAGTTGGTATACAATTCTGTTTTGATAATTATGCATACTTCAAACAGCTATATATTTAATAGTTACTGCTCAGTAGTTGACTACGCGTACTTTACTGGAAGTGAACCTGCTAATTAAATATTTGCATTCCACCAGGTGTGTGGCCAGCATGAGACGCTGTGTTTTGTACTGTGGTAATCTGTTGTTATTTGTTTCAGGTGGTGGCTTCACGTCCAACCGTGGCACTTTTGGTACAGTTGCCAAGTTAGACACCATGACATGCGTTGCATTTGGTAAAGATGCGGAAGTCTGTTACACTGGGGGAATTACGGGTGACATTTATGTATGGCAGGGATTGACTCTACAAAAAACAATCAAAGCCCATCAAGGGCCTTGTTTTGCTATGCATTCTCTGGATAAGGTAATAAATAAGTAGAGATTTATATAATGATTTATTTCCGTAGGTATATATTCTTCTATGTCTCGCTGTTCGTTTCAGTGGTTAAAACTTTGAAATAAGCATGAGCCTCAAAGTTTGTTATGCCAATTTTTGTCAAAAAGTGTAAGTGTTAATAGATTTTTTTTTTAAATAAACTGAATATTTTGAGAATTTCATTAGTATTATGTCACTGTCCATTTTTCTTGCTATTATAGCTGAAATGGTGCACGCATCTCTCTTTTGAAAGTATAACTGCCTATGTGTCAGGTTACTTTACAAGTATATTACACGCACTGAAATGTCTTATGCTTTGTAAAGTGCTTGAACATGTAATGCATCTGACTTTGCATCTAAAATGGATACCGTTTTTATAGAAATTCTACATTTTTAGGGTTTTGTAACTGGTGGAAAAGATGGTTGTGTTAGTCTTTGGGATGATGCTTTTGATCGTTGCTTGAAGACGTATGCCATAAAACGTTCAGTTTTAACCCCAGGGAGTCACGGTGTGTTGTTTCAAGACAGTCCTGCAGTTAGAGCTATAGTCCTTGGGCACGGACACATATTAGTTGGTACAAAAAATAGTGAAATCTTGGAGATTGACAAATCAGGACCAATGACAGTATTAGCTCAGGTAAAGTGTAAGCTTGGTTCTTTCTTCAACAGAAAGTGTTCACTTAAATTGAACCATAGATTCATGTTACGGGCTGCCATTCTGTCCTAGTAACGTACATGTGCACAAAGAATAAAAAGTAAAATAATTTACTTTATTGTATATTGTTTAATGATATAATTAAGAGCCATCTAGAAATCATCAATGAATTTGTTAACAGTGTAAGAAGTACCATTGTCTTACAAGTGAATTCATTTCTCAAGGATGTTCATATACCACTAAAAATTTATTAAAAGATATTTGTCCTCGAAGATGTTTTAAAAATGGTTACTGAAATGTTTACAGGGGCACATGGAATCGGAGTTGTGGGGACTGGCTACACATCCAAGTCGAGATGAATGTGCAACCGCTAGTGATGATAAAACATTACGTTTGTGGTCGCTAAGAGAACATAAAATGATCAATTGCAAACAAATAAAAAAACCTGCACGCTGTTGTTGTTACTCCCCTGATGGAAAAGCAATTGCTGTTGGTCTCAAGGATGGTATGTAAAAATAGGAATTTTAAGTGTATCTAATTAATACTTATTAAGAACCCTATTTGTAAGCAACCTATTATTTAGTATTTGCTGTGGCATAAAATGTCATAAAGTTTACTTCACCATGAGAATTTTTTCACTGTCGACTTTGTTGTATAAACGTGTGTAGTCAGAGTTTCGAGCGGTGTTAATTAAGAATATATCCTAGGGTATGCCACTACCTTTATTTATTTTATTTACTTGTAGGCAGTTTTCTTGTTGTTAATTCTGACACCCTTGAAGATATAGTTGTATTTCATCAACGAAAAGAAGAAATTTCTGATATAAAATTTTCTCCAGGTTTGTTTAATCCTTAAATTTTCACTAAAAATGCACAAACTCAGATAATAATTCTCAGCCGCCTACATGTTTATTGTACCCCCAACAGTAGGCTGGAGGTACTTTGGATTTACCCTGTAACCGCCGCGTCCGCCGCGTCAAATTCACTGTGATCGAGATATC
>JAOXYB010052301.1:0-11552 GCA_028565635.1 Phoronis ovalis
AAAACAAGATATCCTATTTCGGTCTTGAAACTAGGTAGTAAAAACACACCCTTTTATTATTTTTGGGACTAAATTTTTGTTTTTGTAAGATTTTTAAGCTATTTTATACTCTTTTCAGGGAGTACTGGGTGCCCGGTCTGAATGCTGAAATACATACCCTTTCACCCTGTTTTTTGTAACGAACATGCGTACCCAGCTATTCTGACTGTTAACCCCCCGGGGGAATCCGCTATACATAATATAGACAGTCCTGAGGAGGGAATCCGCTATATATAATATAGATAGACATATGGGAGGGAATCCGCTATACAATAACATAGACAGTCCAGAGGAGGGAATCCGCTATATATAATATAGATAGACATATGGGAGGGAATCCGCTATACATAATATAGATAGACATATGGGAGGGAATCCGCTATACAATAACATAGATAGTCCTGAGGAGGGAATCCGCTATATATATAATATAGATAGACATATGGGAGGGAATCCGCTATACATAATATAGCTAGATAGACATATGGGAGGGAATCCGCTATACCATAACATAGATAGTCTTGAGGAAGGAATCCGCTATATATAATATAGACAGATATCTCTATACAATACGATAATTTAAAATTAAAGCTAAATTTCGCTACACTTATGCTAGACCTATTGCCCATGGATCAACAATGTTCCAACCAAGAATATCGCACTTCAAGTGTCATATACGCTGTCTCTAGCCATCTTCGAGTTATAGATTGCTTTGAATGGGGAAACAAATATAAGAAAGAAAAACGTACAAATTTATAATAAGTTTACTGCCAGATCACCAGATATAATAAACAAATTATAATAATAAACACCCGCACTTTTTTTGTACATATATTAGTATGTTTCATCATCAACGTCTGAAGTTATAAAACTAAAACATATAGCAGGGCATAAAAGGATATAAAAAGTATGATTTCCTACTGAAGAGATAATCATTTGTAAAGCATTATGATGATTAACAGTCTGACGATATTTCTATTTTTTTTAAATTTCTTTTTTAAAATATATACTTACACTTAAAGCAGACAATAGTTGGTGATAGGACTGTTTTCATTTCCAACGGTATAGTAGGTTGCTTTTTTTCTAAGTACTTTTCTTAACTTCGTGTAAAAGGCTCTCACGTTAATTCTGAAATCTTTTATAATGTCAGAATTTTATCGGCATCAAGTAATATGTTGCTACAATGTGAACCGTAAAACGTCTAGTTATAGCTGTAACCCAATCTTAGTAATAATTGTACCGTAATTGTTTATATGCTATATTTCACAAAATAATTCTTAATCGTTAAATATAAGTTATCTATATAATGTACATTCATTTAACATCTGAACTGGTTCTTAATTATTTGTGATTCTCTGCCAACCATTAAACGGGTCTTAAGTGTAAAGAAGGATTTTTCTCCATACTTGCTACTTAGAAAAATTTCATAAAATATACTGATACACACAAGTACCGTGTCATTTAAGATATTTACAAACGCTACTCTAATATAGTTTGAACAGCTTTTTGCTTCACAAGTAAAAACATTTACACAAGGATATGTGTAATTATTACTTTAATTAACGTCTACATGAATAGTAATACAAGTGATCGATTCACTGATAAAGCGACATTGTCTTTTAAAAAAGTTACTTTTAGAAGGGAGAGAGCATCTACAACTTTCTTTTGCTGCTGTAAGAAGGATTTATATTTTTAAAACTTTTTTGAAGATAAATATTTATTTTAATATAAAACCAAGAACAAATATGATACAAACAATCTATTTATTATGACGTAATAATGTCATACGGATAAGTGCGATGCTGCTTTGTAGAGAAAGACCACAAAACAAAGCCAATTGTCGTTTACCCATTAAGCCTAGTTTTAGTTTTTTTAAACGGGTCCTATTTAATGTTAGATTTAAAACTAACCGAATGTTCGGGTAACTATTGCAGAGTAAGACATATTAAGAAAAACAGCAGTATCGATCGCCTTTCCGGGAATTTTGTTTTTGGGTTAATTAATCTGTGGAACATATACCTATCATTGTTTTCTTTTATAAGTATCGCGCTTGTACATTATAATAAATATCATTGCTGGGTTATGTAATATATAAAATGTAGTATCGTTTTCATAATGTGTGTACAGATTATTCAAAAAAGTACAAAAGTGATAAAGATTTGTGTGCGAATACAACGTATGAGGAAATTTATTTTAACCACATACAGACTATAAATATTGGAAGAAATTTAAAACTGTCAACGATACTTTTGTCAATAATTTTCGATTTGCAAGTTCGCTACAGCAATATTGTTTTTGAAGCAGTATGCAATTTGTGAATTTGTTTTTTTTTATATGCAAACAAAACAAGCTAATATAGTCACATCAGTTGAAGGCTTGGGATCATAATCATCTTGAATTGTAACAGATTTTGGCCCAATAATTTCCTCGCAGCGTCCAACTTAGACTGAACTCGGCAGTCCCTTTTGGGTAAAGTTATAAGTTTGGTTTTGAAATTTATTAAATGATCATTATCTTTACTCAGTATCACACCTTTTCCGTACCTTCAGTTTTAGGAACTTTAATGATTTTTTTCTGCTCATATGTTTACAGCCACAGCTTATAAATTAATGTTTAAAGATATTAAAATCATAATAATATAATAATATGCATAAAACAGCCTGAGCACAAACTGAGTCCAGCTAAATATTGTAAATACGTGTTAATAGGAAAATCAATTGTGTCCTAAAAGCACATTTCCCCACTTTTCACACCTTTGATTTACCTTAAGCTTGTGTAGTGCAATAGAGGGCGCTATTGATGCATCCTTTTTACCTGTCTGTCAAGTCCATTTTTATTAATAAAATTCACGAAACTGGGGTTAGTAGAAATTAAGGATCTGATATAATTTGGTTAAGGACAATTAAATGTAGTGCGATCCATTTAAATTCAAGCGTTATTTATACTAAATTCTGTCAAAATGATGACCCTTAGCACTACATATATGAAGTAACATGCCTAATGCGACCGTTTAAAGTGACAATTTAATCATCCCATTACCCATTGCCTCTAGATTATGGTAGAAAAATCAGAAATTTTGACCATAAAGGGTTTGATTTTTAACCTTGGTCTAATTGCTTATGGGTCCAATTTTCGCGGTGAATCTTTCTTTTGTTGCTTCTCGAAGAATTTCAACTAGTACAGTATAGCTGAGACTGTTAATGGTCAAGTTTTATTTTTTTATTTGAACTGCAAGCAATTAATTACCTAGGTAATGAATACAAAGAATTATTCGCTTGCATTCCTGATAAGCATTTTCGACCGAATAATGGGAACGCATTCACCTTTGCTATTACTTAATCACCCCTAACGTTATTTCCTCGAGCACTTTAATCATTTAGCCTTTTTTTACAAATACAACAAATACCAGTTTACTGCCTAATACTTATTTTATTGTATATTTTCCTTAAATTTGCTTTTACGCTGGGACTTTACTATAACTTTAGTAATCATTTTTCGTTCAAGGCCTGCAGTAGATTGGTGGCCAAATGTGGAAACTGTTGCTAGAAAGGCTTCCAGTACCGAAAGCAATATCTTAGTGGACTATTTTACAAAAATCTAAAAGACATCTCGGAAAGATGTCACAATTCAAGCTGTACACAAAGAGAAACAGAAGTCTAAATCTAATAACAAGACAAACAAGATGTGAGACAATACTCTCTAAAAAATATAATTAATTCCCAAAAATTGTATAATAATTTCTATTGCAAATAAAATGCATACGAATGGTGAACTTTATAAATAGATTTATATGAAAACGAAACATAAATTTAAGTACAAAGTTTGTGACAACTCAATTCTAATTACATGTACGAACAGTATCTTGCAACAGCAAGTGAATAATTTATTTGCTCAGAACCACTATAATATTGTCAATTCACTGAACAGATGAAGATGGTACGGTATCACGTTTGGTATTTACCACAACTACAACACACATTGGTGAATATGGGAACAATCCAAATGGGAAAGAAAACCGAAGTACAATTAATATAAGAAGCATGTACACACTAAAACTTGAATACTATATCAATCATAGCCAAAGAACAGAGCACAGTTCATTTCATACTCTTGACCATGATACAATTAGTTCTATCGATCTGCTTTCAAAGATCAGCAAAGAGACAATTAAAAAGATTTACTTTTACATGTATTACTTGCTCTTTCACTACTTTTTCTTGATAATTGAAAATGACACAATAAGGATATGCAACTGGGTAAATAAGATTTCTCTAGATATTTTTAATGTAAATGGTAATGCAATCTTGATTATTGACATGTAAATTTACAATGTATTTAGGAAGAATGTATAGTTAATTTAATTACAAAATGGCTTCCTGAGAAATTTAACATGTACATCTGTATTTTATAAAAATCCAAATACATTCTTTGAAGTGTTTGAGACATAATAATACTGCTGCAGAATACTTCAAGCACAATCTCACACTTTCACAAAATCATATGCAAGTGATATAAGCAGCATACTGCTTCATGCAACATGTTCCCTTAACATTCTATAAGCATTCTTTGAAACTGTTTTGCAATATCATCAACAAACTTTCGAACACAACTACAATAAAACAACTACAGCACTGGCTTTAGCTTTCTGTCAAAATTCATTATTTATCACTTGAAATTTTATAAGCTAATTTCAAAACATTGCAGTTTTTCTTTTTACCGCATTTTTTGCAACAACAGTACAGGATGTACATTTTTAAAACTTTAATAGGAAAACCTTCATGTCCATTCAATTAAATTTTCTGGCAAGAACATGTATGTGCATTGTCAATGAAAATGACATTCAGATACCTAATTTCAAGTAGCTCAAGAAAATGTTTCGGAGCTGAAGGATCCTGTTTTGATTATGAAAATGACAACGGAGGAAATACCATAGCGACAACTGAAATGACAGTTGATCTTACAAATATTACATTAAAGCACATGACCATTACAATGGCTTCTTAACATGCTATCCTCAGTTGTTACATGTTCCACTATTGATTAACAAGAATGGCCTACTGTTGATCTCATAATGTATAAATAATCGAAAATTTTGTAATAACTTTGGGAAAAACATAATTTCCTTCAAGGCACCTGAATAAAAGTGAAAACGCCGACACCACCTAATGTAGAACGTGGTATTTTGAATTTTTCAAATACTAATTTTTTTATGAAAAATGTTTTAAAAACTTGGACGTAAAATCAACATAGAAAACAAGTATCTTGCCAGATGTTGCTGCACTCGCCTTACATGGGAAATCAACACTAGAGGAAAACAGTGGTAATTTGCATATCAATTGAGAAGTACACCATCCATGTAAAAAATCTTTTGTCTAGCACTTGCGTAACATGAACTTTACTAAGGGACACTCACAAAAAGTAGTGAGAAGCATGCCGCTTAAAAGCAAATTATCCGATTATACCAAACAAGTTATAAATAATATTTTGAAACTTCACGAGGAGGAAAAAAATAGTCACAAACATATTTACACTTTGTAAACGTTATGGAAAAGAAACTCCCATGTGGAATGTTTTGGCAATGTTTCACATGTCACATAGATAAACTGTGATAATCATCACACAGTGATTCTGCATATTTCGTATGTTTTGGCATTAATTGTCCCTTGTGCATATAACTCTTCTAACTACCCTCCTTATGATTTTCGGCAACATCTGGCGAGATACTTGTTTACTATGTTGATTGTACGTCCAAGTTTTTAAAACATTTTTCATAAAAAAATCAGCATTTGAAAAATTCAAAAAATACCACGTTCTACATTAGGTGGCCGTTTCCACTTTTATTCAGGTAAATTATGTTTTTCCCAAAGTTATTGCGATTATTTATACATTATGAGATCAACAGTAGCATTTAATGCTATTACAAATATTTAAACATACATGCATACATACAAAAGTAGAAACAATATGAACGTGTACAGGTTTGTTTTCATACAGGGAATTCTAGAATGGATGTTCTAGCACCAGTTGGTTCTTTCTTTACTCATTGATCTTGAATGATGAACTGTAGAATTTACAGTAATGTCGGAGCATTCGTCAGAATCTGAACTTGTATCGGACATCAGTGGATTCTAAAAGTGAAATAAATAATGCATAATATATGAACACCAATCTTGATTTAAAATAATGCTACTATCCAGACACTACATATCAGTATTTCACATGTTTTCTTAAATAATTATAATTGCCTAGTTACCATACATTATATGTGACGTTTCACAATTTCCATTTTTGTCATGGTGTTAAACAAATTAACAGAACCAGTGCCAACAATTCAAGAACCAATTAAACCCAAAGTTTAAAGGACAGAGATAACAGACAGGTAATCAACAAACACTATAAGGTAAGACATATATCAGCTGAGTCAGTATGTACACTTCTAAATGAGCTAAAAAACGGTATCTGTATTTGCTTAAGAATAGACTTACATCATATAACTTATCGGGACTAGTTGCAGTTTTACTTCTAAGTCTTTTGACAATATTTTCTTTGTCACTCAGTCCATCTGACAAGCACGTTGTTAATTCAATTTGTAGATTTTCTGTGCTGCGTGTTGACAGGAGAGCGTCAGGTGTTTCTCGGTTAGATCCATCACTCGAGTCTCCAGCTTGCATGCCCGCTGGGTTAAATGTAGAAAAGGAATGACATGATGCTGTCGTTTCTGGAACCATACTGCTTTAAAAGACAATATATTTTTTCAGTTTCATCATGAAAACAGACTATACAGTCATTAGAGATTTTTACCTCTAGTGAGCATATTTCTCTGATCAGGTATGATTTTAGCTATCCAGCACAAGTTTGAATAAAAGCATTATATACTTATCCTTTGTATTTTTAAACGTGGTTGAGAACAAACCTTTTCACCTGTTTTAATTTGTGTCAACACCTTGCAATTTGACTGGATGATATGCCATATCATACAAATGAAATACGACACAGCGAGAGTGCATTTTGACTCTCAGTCAGAAGTTCATATTTTCTCCACAAATTGGATTGTGTGTACAAGTGATGGATACATGTCACCAAAGTTTGTGAGCATTCAGCTTCTTTTCAATGTTTACTAGTTAATAAAATTGACCCAATTCAGTTTTTCCTTGATAACTAACCTGTCTTCTTGTTCACTTTCATCGGCATCTTCTGACCAGGACTCGTAAGAGCGCAGTCTCCGTCTGCCACCTTCCTTTCCATCAGATTCATCAATATCTGAGCTCGCCATTCGTGAATAATCTCTCCTTAGAGGAATCTTTTTAGCACTTGGTGGACTAGAACTTGTGCTCCTTTTTATACCTGAATGAACTTTTGCTATGTTATTCTGATTGTTTATCATATTTTGTGTTATATTATTTTCAATATATTTTAATTGTTCAGAATTCTGATTATGGTCCATTTCCATGCTGGAGTTCATAAGATTTTCCATCTCCACACTGGAATTCATAATATTATCTCTACATTCAGTTTTATTATTTACTGTACCAGTATGTGGTATAGGTTTGATAACTTTATAAGTTGTCGGTGTCTCTGATACTTTGTGTGCTGGACTTAAACCCGACATGGGACTAAGACAAGTGGATGGCGTATCACAAGCATTGCTTTCAACATCTGCGCTAATGCGACTAGATCTTTTACTACTACAAGTAACATCACTACAATTTCCATCACAGCCAAAGCATACATCATTATAATTTGAACCACTGGAATATCTGTCTGATTTCCGGTGCTCATGTTTTCTATCGATTTCCCGGAGAGCCGTACTAGGACCCATGTACTTAAAACTTCTCGGTGTAACACTATGGTCATCAATATTTCTTGAATGTTCCAAGTTCTTCTGTGGTTCTGTCTGAGCTGCAGTGCTCTTAATAGGACCCGTGTCAATAGAAACTTTTCTATTGGCCAAAGGGCTTGCAGTGTTTGACGAAATGCTGCGTTTGTCATTGCGTTTCTGCCGATATCTGCGTGCTCGTGCTCTGGAAGGTGAAGGTTGTGGGGAGTTGGCAACTGGTTTAGCTGCTGATGCTCCCAAACACGGCGAAGGGTCAAGCTCAGGACTGAAATGAGATATTATTACATTACTACATTTATCACACTTGTAACGTTTTTGAAGCCTTTTAAGCAGCTTCTAGTTTAATGGTATATTTTTACCTATAGTAACACAGCAACAAGACTACAGCAACTTCTACAAAACGGAATGGTCTGCATCAAATTTACTAAAATTATGGTGTGCTTGCTTTCTTAATGAAGAATTCACAGAGGGTTCTACTATTTAAAGAAGTAAAGATTTTCTGTTCAGGCTATGAGCAGCATACCAGGGAGTCAACTTTAACAATTTTGAGTGTGTACAGAGTGAAACACCGACTCTAATTACCTAGTTGTCTGATCTGACTTGTATATTCTCTTCTGGCCCAGATATTGAATTTTTTCTTTAGCTGAATTCATTGTGCTCTTCAAAATACCTTTCTTACCAATGAAACCTTTTGTTGCCCTCTGCAGCAATGCCTGCTCTTTCCTGTTAAATACAATAAAAGGTTTTTTATATAATATACCTGGAACTATTCACCAAAATTACCAAGTAAGTGCAAATGATTCGGAATCACAAAACACTATCAGAAAACCTATTAATAATAAGAGCTCATGCGCATATTATACACAGAATCTACATCTATATTGTTTATAGAAAGTGTGAACATGGCAATCTGCCATTTTTACATTAGATACACACCTGCTCTGCTAACTGTTCCCTATATAATGCAGAAAAATGCCTATATTCATTATAAAACTATGGACAATAATTTTGAAATGATATTCAGTAACTACACAAATAAGTCCTTCCAACCTTGTGGATTATAAGTGCTTCGAACTGATGTTACTCTTCATAACGCTTTCGTCTGTTAAGTTAACAACAGATAATTTGATTCATTTTACCTCATTACTTCTCTCTCCCGGTTTTCTAATTGTAGCATAACTGAGGTTAAATCCATGTATAAGTTATTCGCTCTCTCAAGTTTCCTCTCATAATGCTCTCTAACATCCTGGGCATGTCTGAAAATAAAGTAATAAATTGTAGAAAGTAAGATAAAATGAAATCAAACACAGTAACACCTTTGGTGGTAACATGCTTAGTTTATCACAAATAAGCCTGAATTCAATCTTACCAATAGTAAATTATCTAATGAAGTGATAACGACTATCTTTAAAAAATAATTTACTTTTTTCAATGCTCAATTGGTGATGCAGTGATAGTGTGTCAGTCTATTCTGTTTTTATATTTTGGATAACCAAATTTGTTAAGGTTGTTAGCTTACAGGCAAAAATGTATAAAACCTGTTCATGGAATAACAGATTCCCAACCCACCTCAATTCTTCTCTCCGTCTTTTTAATAGTTCCTCTTCTAGCTGGGGCATACATGTTCCCTCACTCTTTATTTGTTGCAGCTGCTCCTTTATTTCATCTTTCCATCGGATTTGTGACTCGAAGAATTCTTCTTTAGGCATGTTCTCCAACTCTGGTGAAGCAATCTCTAGATGAAGTAGTATCTGTTTAAAGGACGGACGGTTTCTTGGCTTGGCACTCCTACAAATTTAACCCAGTATTGTTGAACATTTCAATGTAAAATTCTATGGTTTTAATGACTAAAATGAAAGACTTAATATTCAAAACATAATAATGAATTAATCAAAACTTCAAATGCACAAATTTCCACAAAAGTTAAGGCTTTACTTTTTACTGTAATTTAATAATATTCTAAGATACATACCAGCACTGCTTCATAAGTAAATTAAAGCCCTCAGGAGAACTAGAAGGTACAGGTAAGTGTAGGCTAGTGCTTCCAACTCCCCAAATAATGGCTGATGAGTCAACATCTTTGTAAGGAATTTCTCCGGTAAGTAACTCCCATAAAACTACACCAAACGACCTATAAAACATTAAGCATATTATCTCTTATTTATGGTAGCTTGTATGAAATCAAACAAAACATTAAGCATATTATCTCTTATTTATGGTAGCTTGTATGGAATCAAACAAAACATTAAGCATATTATCTCTTATTTATGGTAGCTTGTATGGAATCAAACTTAAACTACTCCTAACATTTGTTTGCCTTTACACAATGTTGTTTACTTTTTTATAAGTAAAACGTTCACTCTTTTCTTTACTATGTTCCATACCTCTTTCGTGCATTGTGGATAAATCAAAAATAGGTAAAACATTTCATAATTATATTTTTTATCCTAAAGCATTTAAAAGTATGTACCAACTAATTTCAGTCCTAAATTGTTGGCCCTACATACATTCAGGCGATCATATATCCCATACTTACCATATATCCACTTTCTCAGAACAAGGCTCATTTCTTATAACTTCAGGGGCCATCCAAGCTACAGTACCAGCAAATGACATCTTAGTACTCTTTTCATTCCATTCCTTTGAAGTTCCAAAGTCTACTATCTTTACTATGTCATTATTTCCAATAAGCACACTGAAATATAAGATAATATAATATTTTATTTATGTCTACAACTCACATAAATACTGATAACAAAATCCTGCAACCCTATTTATAAATGGACAGAATATTCCAGAGCTCCACCTAGACCCACTCACTTTTCTCTATCAAGCAGTAGTAGGCAGATACATGCTCCTCAAAAGCACAGAATATATCAATAGCTCTACTAGTTAAAACAGAATTTGATGTTTGTAATTGCATGGTTGTACTTCAGGAAATTACTAGTGTGACTAATAGGTTGTTGAATTATTTGAAATTCAAGTCAATAGAATATATACAAAATTCGACTTGGCTCTGCATTTAAAGCTGTGAATAGTAAATATGACAGCTTCTGAGGGCCAAAGAACAAAAGGAAATCGTGTACATACTCTTTTTATCCAATTTTATCATTACGTTATGCGAAAATTTTGCAAAAATTGAAAATAACAATGGTGGTAGAACTATTTAGGAGTGGAATTTATGCAAGCTTGATGTTAACTGACACTTGAATGTTTGCCCTTTATAACTCTAGGATACACTTGATTATACTCCACCTGATGACAAGGAAAATCATGATTGCACTGAAGTGAAATGAACTTAGTATACGCCCACTGAAAGCACTAGAACACTTCGCCAATATTGTAATTGTCTTCATGCAAATAAAAACAAATTCTGCAAATACTACACATTGTAGTGGGTTTCTTAAATTAGCCTTTTCAGCATGTAAGTAAATTGTGCATAATACACAGAAAAGTACAATTACTTACATGTGGGTAGTTAAGTTATTTATAGAAATATATAACAAACCTAAATCTATCACCTAACTAAATCTATCACCTAACTAAATATATCAACTAACTAAATGCTCTCTGCATAGGTTTTACAGAAATATAAACTATTAAGGTAGCACACAACAGTAGGAAGTCCCATCCAACGCAATGTTAAATGAACGATTTCAAATATATTTGTTAAATA
>JAOXYB010052312.1:0-10694 GCA_028565635.1 Phoronis ovalis
TATATATATGTGTATGAATATGAATATGTATATGTATATATGTATATACAGTCAATGGTTAAGTATTCAACTTAATCACTGTGCCAGTAAATACTAGGTCATGGCCGCAATTAGACCAAACCGTACAACATATATGCTATAGTTACACTTTTACACCTTTTGACAAAAATCAGCTTTTCGTGAGCCATAATATTCATATCTAAATAGAAAAGATAATGATTTAAGCATATGTTGCTTGGCAAACAGTGAAAGAGTGGTTAAATACTCTGTAGCTTAAAAGTACAGGAGGGTTACATGAAGTGGACCAACTTGACACACACACTTCAGTAACAATTGCAGAAGAGGATATCTACTGTGGCATTTCGCCCAACTGCAATTGTTGCCTTTTTGCATGTATCATTAATATACAGTAAGGTACACTTCATTAAGCAAATAAGGAACATGGACACTTTAATAGAACATCCTAATAATGTTGCCTGAAAATAGCGTCACAGAATACTGACAACTTATGACATGAAAACAGTTAATTTTATATAATCAGTGACAAAACAACCATACAACCTATCTGTACTCATTTTAGGTTACAAGAAATTAAATAAGACCTTTATGTAACATTACATAGGTTAAAGAGTTAACAGACATAAACATACTATCTATGAATCATTTTTAACACAAAAGAATTCACATTTTAATAACTACATTATTTAAAGTGACTTCTTTAGGGGATCACTGCCACGTGTTTGGACAAATGTCACTGCTTTTATTCGTGAAGAACCGAATGTCGATATACTCACAATGTAGACTCCTCATTCCAGACTGGGTCACCACCAGGTTCAGCTATAAACTGCGTGCGGAATTTCTTAGAACTTACACCAAATATCACAGAAAACTTTGAACGCCCTTTTTTCTTTACCGGAAGACCAATTGCTTTGTAGACTAAAACAATAATAGGTCAAACCTTAGATAACAGAACCGTATATAATTATTCATAACAAATAATAATCAGTGAACATAATACTGCACAACGACTGATTACAATAGTCAGGAGGACTACAAAAATTACACTTATGTAACCTTTTTTTCCCTCAACTTTCTAGCTAGGTGACCTTTGTTAATACACCAGGTGACCTTTGTTACTACACCAGGTGACCTTTGATAATACACCAGGTGACCTTTGTTAATACACCCCTTAAGTTCTCAAACTTGAAAAATCGCATGTGCAGTAAGAAAGCAACTATACAAATGAAGGTCAGTTTTGAGGTCACAGGATTAACATTTATATTAACATACTAGTACATGGAAGGGAAAATGGGTGTTTCTGTCATGTGTGACTGCCAAAACGTAATTTTTTATTTTGATTCATCAAATAAAGATTTGATTTCGCACAACTCAGGATTTGACAATGAGCTAATGTGTGAAAGGGGATATTTCTTTACTTGCAATCATTCAATTTCAGTGTTTTTATCTGTTTGATTTCTTAGTATTTTCTTACTCAGATTTTGGGAGTAGGTCATTTTATTTCCTGTTAACTGTGATCATTACCTTTCCTGTCTCCCCCTCTGTACATATGTAGTTCAGAGCTGAAGTATGGTTACGACCCAAGGGGGTCACAATTAGAATAGTTGAGTATACATGTTTGTTAAAAATATTGGGTGAATAGGTAACATTTTTCAGCATCCAGGATGCTCTGAAAAGGGTATAAAATAACTCCTAAATCTAGAAAAAACAAAAATGTGGCCCAACACAATACTATAAAAGGACTACATGGTCCAAAAAATCAAATA
Organism: Phoronis ovalis; assembly: GCA_028565635.1. NCBI lineage: Eukaryota > Metazoa > Phoronida > Phoronidae > Phoronis > Phoronis ovalis. Next base: position 1,785 of record JAOXYB010052312.1, read on the forward strand.
GGATATACTTTTCAGATGTCCATTTGTTTTGCAAACGAGATGTCCAAAAAACATGGTGGGTCAGATCCATTTCATCTTGAATACAGAATGAAATTAGATCCCATAAAGGGTATTGATTTTGAGCTCATAGGTTCCATAAAAAGGCATGAATTTTGAGCTCAAGGTCCCAAAAGGGGTTATTTTACTTTCATAACAGACTGGGTATCTAACCAATTTCACTGTCCCCCAGGTTATGTATAATTCAGAAACTTAGTTTTATATATCCTAGTTCAAACTTAATACTGGAAAGCATAATGTGGCATGCACCACATTCTACAGTGCACATTAAAATTAAATTTTCTACACACCTATGACAGTAATCTCCTCTGGTTCCATATTGTTCATCCAACACTACCTTCTAATTATGCCTGGAACTCTACGAAACAAAAACAAACACGAGTAATTGGAAATCCTATATATATATCATATGTTTACCATAAATAACTTTTAATTGGCCTGTCTGCACCCTACAGCGTTAATAATTTGCCCTTGCAAAAGTCATATCTAAATATTTCTCATATGATAAGTTATATTTAATGTCCATTCTATGCGGTACAAATTGAATATGTCTATGATGATAAAAATGATAATGACATAATTAATTCAGTATTTGCATAAAGGATGATATTTATAGGGAATTTTCATGACGATCTAATGGTTGAAATATTTATCTAATGACTAGCTAATTCTGCATTATCATAGTCAAGAGATAAATGAATCACTTGAAGGAACTCCCATATTCAAAAAAATGGGCTATGACTCATCTGAGAGAATTTTTAATGTCGAATTTGTTTTTACATGCAACAAAAGGCAAATTGATACGTTATTTATGCCACCGGTTCATTAAACTAAATTAGAATACCACTACGCTTCATGCTTGCGCCTCAACACAATAACAGTCGGTCTGTGCTTTTAGCATCAACCAATATTATAATAGTTAATAAGGATAATAATATTAATGATAATGATTAATGACTAATGAAGTAATGTATCCGGGAAAAAGCGCCAAAGTCAAGTTAGGTTCGACGAAGGTTTCAGCGGCTTCTCAGAAACCAAACGAAACGTTGACAACACCTACGAAACATATATAATATGTGCATGGTTGTGAATTATACTATTTGCTACATGCTTTTGGCTTACAAGCAAAAGTCTATAAGATGAAATTATTTCTTTCCCACACGTCGCCATCTTGAATAAATCGTCTGCTGGCGACGTCTATCGCGACTCGATCAACCAGAGGAGATAACTTGTAAACTTCGGAGTCGGAGCAACGCTATTATTGAAATCAACTTAAAAAGTGTATTGTTTCGTTTTATTAAAATGTATGGAAAATTCCGACTAGTAATAATTAATTCTACAGGCGTACAATCGGAAATACATGGTTTTGTATTATTTGATCTAAAGATGCATGCATTAACATAATCTACAGACTCGTTCAAAGGGCCTGTACCAGCGAAATAATGGCCCTTTGAACTTGCTGTTCAAGTTAAATACATTTCATTTGATCACATTTTGTCGAAAACTAATATAGGGCTTTACGAAAAAATAACAGAAAATTATAAAACTGCAGTGCGTGAGTTCATTTTTATAATAGAAAATATAATTTATTATAACGATTCTTTTTCACACATGTGAGAAGTTGCCGTTTACCTAATAGGTTTATTTTAAATATATATATATATATATATATATATATCGTCCTCGCTGAAGAATAGTCCTTGGAGACATCACTTAGCTCATTTGACTATCGGAATGTAATGTGCTTCCCCCGGGTGTGCTTCATACGCCTATATTAACCCTATATTAACCTAACAATATTCAGGGATAAGTTTGAGATCACTCTTTAAGCCATTTTTCATATAAACGAATGAGTTGAATCCCTTACTAATGGGACAGCTCTCTCTAGAAAATTCCTAAATCCGAAACTCTACCGAATACAACCCGGCACTCTGTCCAATTCTATAAGCAGACCATCTTTTGCTCATTATACGCTACGTCATCATTATCCCGTCATCATTACAAGTTTTGACAAAGTATTACTGTCATTTTTCAACTATAAAACCAGAAAAACATTGATAAACTGTAGAAACAATATAAAGTTTCTAGACACTATGTCTACCGCGTCGAACAATTCTGTCAAAGACTGTTTGCAGCGTTGTGATTCCTTTTGTTTGGGATGTAATTTTCATCAATTTCTTCTCCAATTTGGTGTAATCACAATGGTTATGGTAATACAATGAGGAAACGATGGGTAGAACCTTTAACGTGTAAATTGGTAAATGATTTTCTATTATGTTGTACGTTGTCAAACATGGCGAGTCCCCGGAATAAATAATAGCGCCCACTACATGATTAGCTCGTCAAATGTCTCCAAATTGTGATCGGACAATAATAAGATAAAACCAGCATCTCAGTTGTGACAGACATATAACATGTCAAACTCTGTGGTTATTCCCTTCTAAATGCTTTAGATTTAGAGTAAATAAGACGCACATAACTTTGTCCAAAGTGAAGAATCGATCTTGATTATGTAAACTACATTATTTTCAACTGAGACCCGGAACTGAGCTTCACAATGGTGTACACCACGCTGAAATAAGTCTATTGTGTTGTTACTTTTATGAAAAAACATTACAAGTTTTTGTAAAGCTATGCATAATTAAAGTATACATTTGCATAATTAAGGTATATATTTTGAAATCAACGGTTAAATCCCTGCACGTTTTTGTATAATTATGCATAATTATGAAAAAATGTGTGAACCGCGGTTAAGTTTAAGTTATAGTGCAATATATTTACAGTTTGTTTCCGCATATTCATTCTATCTACTCAATTCGTATCGACATTAATACTTTAATTACAATTAAACATTTGTACTCAAATGATTCGATTTCGGTTGACGCAGTGATAAATCGTTGCAAGTGAATTACAGACGCAAATCAGAATGCATTCAGGATTTCACAACAATAACTGTATTGATACAAAAAATATAAATAAAGATTGTGTCAAATCATAGACGACAAAAATCGACATTATCAAAACAGTAGTGAATAACAATGACACCATAATGAATTAATTTGCTATGCATTGGAATTAAACCACGCACGTTCAAAATGAACAGGTACTACAAATGAGGGAGAAGGACGTCCAGTAATTTGACGACGTACACGAGTTAACTCTCCTTTTTTTTATTTAAACTGTGAAAAGTGCACTTGCAATAATAGCGTCATGAAGGAACGACCCGGACTAATACATCAATCGACAATGTCATTGTGATGGACCCATAAAAAAAAAACAAAAAAAAAACTATGGGCATTTAATTTGGAAGAACTTTGAATACGCAAATAGTATATTGCACTGGTATGTATATCTCCACTTATATACAGAAATTATGTAACCAAATGAGAAAAAGTTGTCTAAATATTGAATATTTAAAGTGTGCAAATGATTTCAGTAGAAAATGATAGGTTAAAGAATATCTCGGGAGGGTATGCAGTTCAAAATACCCTTGTCTTTAACCATTTAAAAGAAAATAGGAGGCCGGCCTTAATATAGTATTTTTTTTAATTAACACTATACATCGTTATCAGCATAATAATTACGACTACTTAGATAATAATAAACTGATCATAAAAACATATAAATAAACTACAAGTTTCCAGAATTGACAAACGTGGACGGACATCCGATGCGGTCGTTATGGCTTGATTCAAGCGTAAGCAATTATTCATGGTTCGACATTCAGCAATCTGAATTTCCAAATCATCTGCTAATTAAAGTCTGTTTTTATCATTTAGTTAAAAATAGGAAACAATTGTTATTCCTTGAATAAATATTTTTTAGGGAAGCGCTGTATCAAGTAACATAATATCGTCATTCAATAGTAAAATAACAGAGAAAATTTAGAATTCTGGCGGATATACAGTCTCACCGCATTACGCGCGAGTGTTACTTAACCACCACAGGTATTAGAGACAGACATAAAACAATGGGAAATTAAAACCCTCGGATTCTAATCTAAAAGCAATTAGGTGTCGATACCTAACATGTAAGTGAATCACTGTGGTCATTTGTTAATTAATATTCTCTATGCAGTGGAAGTGATATGCAGAGTTATTATAAATAAGGAATTCTGTTTTCATTGTAGCTACCATTTATATTTACTCTCCAACCGGCACTGTGGTGCGAAGGGATAATTGTACTGTTATGATTAATTACCAGAAACTAGTTAAAATATATAAAAAATAATTAAAATTATATTGTTAAGTTTTGTGATTTTAATTTTAATTAATGTTATTGTACTGGGTACGAAAAGAACGCATTATTGTAAGTTTAACCGTTTTATTGTTATAGAAAAATTAGTAGTTAAAAAGTATGAACAAATGTTTAGTTTTATACCATTTCGAAATTAGCATTTTACAACATGACAATTGATATTAATTTGTCGAATTCTATACTATTTATTTCTAGTAATAAAATAACTTTGCTTAGTTCACACAAACATTTAAAAAAAATTATATGTGAGTACAGTTTTCCAAGTTCTCACTTTTATCTAGTAAATAATACATGTTATTTTGTTTTTAATTTTTATTTATTTCGCAAAATTAGTTGTTTACTGCCACTTTTATCGTTTGTAATTAAATAGCACTCGGAGAAAAAGTTTCGTACGCTACTCCACTTAATATACAATATTCCGTTACATACCTGGGACTAATATAACTTTACATACCTATTATTTATAATTTTAATTTTATAAATCTGTTTGAACATTTTTCAATGTTATTACTTTTAGAGGGTGTTATCAGTTTTTTTTAATTTCCACTTATTTTGTAGTCTACAAAGTTATCACATCCTACTTTACAACGGCAAAATAAAGAAAACTAGTTATTGCATTTTTTTTTAATCAGGTAGGGACTAAGCTATATATCAATAATCCATATTCATTTATTTCAATACATCACTATCAGAAATAAACAGCAAAGGAAATGGATCACTAGCTTGTAATCAAGTGAAAAATCTGTGCGAGGATTCATTCGAACGGTAAAAGTACAATATGATACAAGTAGTATATAATAGCTACTTAGATTTTAATGAGAATTGTTTTGTTCGCTACATTATAAGTTATAATGTTGATTGAGTATTAAGTTTCACTCACTTGTTATAATTAGTAGAGTAGACGGTACACATATGTAATTAATGGTAAATATTTTACGTAAACTCTCATCTGACCACACGGTTTGTTTCAGTCCAGGAAAACTGCATGTTTCACTTCACCAGACTTTGTTGTTGTTACTCCTATTTCATTAAAAAAAATCTGGTAGCCTACGGGATTAAATATTCCAAACGTTAAAATTTAGCCGTATCAGAGAGGAGGAACGCATGGGAATGCTTCAGTTATGATTTATGGATCTCGGGTCTTTATAACTAAATAACTAGAGGATCGAATCTATAATATTTCCTTACTCCGCAAATGATCTGAAACAGGATAAAAGCCTGTCACCATGTTTGGCTCCCAGCTTCGCTTGGCCACCGACCAGGGGCCTCTAATACCGGCAAGAGAGGCACCGAAAGAGACAACCAGCGATCCCGAAACAGTTCCAGGCCAAATACACCTAGGCGCGTCTCACCTGCAGTCGCATGCCGGGATGTGCAACCGTTCTTCAACATTACAAAGGGAAATAGTAACACTGGCAAACCGGATAAACTTTCAGCAGGAGTTTGGATCATTGTTCCCGGATACGTAACCTGTGCCGGAGTCTTAATGAATGAAGACTAGTTTACGTATGTGCCATCTGAAGTATAATTATTCCACTCTGATTATATCCAGTGATTGTGAAATATTTAGTAGGTTTATCTATATTATTATGTCAGGCATCAATTAATGATTTGACCAATCAAACAGGGACCGTATCCGCAATGCACTTGGGATACACCTTTGTCATTAACAGAATCGATCTTATAATTAGTTAAACACGTTATATTAATTAAAAAATACCTTTCAAAGGCATAAAAAACTTGATCTGGCTGAAATGTCAACGTCATCTTGTCGTAACCATGCCGGGTCTATAGCTCAAACCTCGTTCTAATGGCCGGGGTCTAAGTCTTTTGACATGATCTGTGTTATGAAGCATAATGTATTATATTCCCATCTGGAAACGTGCCGCAAATATGGGTTACTATTTTGAGCTTCCACGTATATATGGTCCCAATTTTGAGCATACAGCATGAGTATGGATCAAGATTTTTGTTGTGGTTTAGATTTTGTCCGTTTTTGCGGTTTTTAACTTCTTGAAAAATGCAAGGTATGTAGGTCTGACTTATTTCGATTTTCGAGAAGTGTGAGTTGATTTTTTCATCATTTTTGTATAAATATGGGCCCGGAATACGGGTCTACTTTTTAAGATCGTGTAGGTATAAACTTTGCCAGAATTTTAGAATCGCGATGGTACGTGTTCCCTGCTGAATTAAACCGACTACACATCGCGTACCAACGGACACTAACACTTTGAGGTACTGTCAAGCAGTATACTAAATATGTTAATTGCTTGTTATTAATTCTAAATTTATTTATAATCCAGAGAAAAAATAAGATGTGTAAGAACGTAAATATTTCTGTAACCCTTCATTATACAGAAGTCGTACAGAAATTCTCTTCATAATACTGTCAAGGCAAATACAACTGATTTGAAAGTGTTTCATCTGTTGAAAATATCCCCTATTCACGAGTCAGATACATTACGTTTAATAAATATATAGAAGTTAAGCTCCTGTTCAATTAAGGTAGTCGTGCTGAAGTTTAAATACAGTTGTTCCATACAAATGAAAGGCTTAATAATGACGCTCTAAATATTTAAAAATCAATGCAAATGTCAAGAATATGATATTATAAGAAAATTGTAAATACGCCAGATTCCAAGCGCGTTTCCTAATTAATTCTTTTGTCCGTGTTGAGCAATGTATAAGGATACGAGCAATGTTGCGGCATCAATTAGATAAGAAAATTGTTACAAGGACAGTCTTTTAAATCTGCATAAATATATTTGGCTTTTTCAACAGCACATAGTTGCACAAGTCAGGCTACGTTACAAAAAAATATTCGCTATTATTTTCAATTTTCCAGTGTCTTTTAAGGTTCATTATTTTTGCATCACTTACTTTCACTGAAATCTGAATTAAATCAAAAGTGCATATATTTTCACATTATCAGTTTTATACTAGTTTATGACAGTCATAACTTCATTCAGAACTAAATGGAATGTATCTAATATATAAAATTTTATATTATAAACATATTATATGATAACTTCCTGCCATGTGCCTGGGGTGGGAATGTAGAGGTATATTAAATTCCAAAATAATAGAACAAATTGTGTTTTATTAACACATTGTATAGTTGTTATTGTTGTAAGATGAATCTTGTTTTTTTATTATGTTCTGTATAAGTTACTCAGCAGTTTGAATAAACACTTTATTCTGGTGAAAATCACATGCGTTATTTACTATTTAAGATGGAAATAAAAAAAATACATTATAAAATTTTTGCACTTAGAAATGTCTAGTAGTTTAACCAGTAGAAACAATTCGGGGAAGCATATATTACAATTGATATAATGCGGAAGTTTCGCTAAAGAGGTGTGAAAAATTAAAAAAAACACATCGTCATTAAAACCATCAGCAGACTACGAGGAAGTTAGTAAAGGCTAGGTTATGACTCCTTTCATGATTCATAATTAAAATTGTTTGAAAAACACGAACATGACATTTAAATGTAAAGTTAGTGCGATAATTCTGTTATAACAAAGAATTAAAGAAAATTATTACTGACCCTGGTAAGTCCTGGGACCTCTTTGAAAACAACTCTCGGAGTTATAACAGTCATCAATGATGTGGGACAAACAAACTGCAAACCGTAGAGCATTTTCTGCATACCCAGTATTTTTGTATTGTAACTCAGTTTATAAGAATTTAAATATTCTAGTGGTGCTATTTCAAATTGAATGCTTACTTGTTTGTTTTTAATTAAAAGTTGTATATTGTTTGCAGATATATCGGAAATATACTAACTATTTAAACTAATAAAAAAGTACGAGGGAACAATCTTGGGTAATGACTTCATTTTAGTTTTAATATGCACTTTACTGTATTCCCTCTAAATTATTTAGCGGCTCATTTTCTTTGAATGTTTTGTTTCTGTTGCTTGTTGTTTTGCGTACATTTTTAATAGCTCAAGCACGTAATCCATCATAAATTGATAGTTTTTCCAGTTGGATCAAAAGGCCACTTACCACCATGATTTAAAATCTAAAAGTACGCGGAAGCAAGGATATTGCATATAGATTAACCAGTCATGTTTTAGCACCTACTTTGCTGATAAATTTTGCCATTAATATTGGAAATTAAAAAATAAGGAAAACCGAGTGACACATTTTTTTCCCGTATCTTTCTATTTATCACAAACGATAAAAAAAACACATTAGAGGGGCTGAGCAAAACCTTACATGTACTGGTAGTCTATGCAAACCAACATAATCATATTTCATATAGTAATTCAAACTGATGATTTCTTAACATTTTGGTCAATTTAACGGTTAAAAAACAAAAATTTAATTTGTGAAAGCATACAACAATTTAATACCAGAATCAGTCTGTCAAAAACTTGTAACTTGATCATCGTCTCTCGGCTAAATAGTTTTTATTGATCATCTGCATATGTAAGAAATATATTGTACTGTTTAGAAATGATTAGTTCATATAACAAATAGATGCAAAATATCTTATTGTTTATTCTTTATCCTTGTTTATTCTTTATCCTTGTTTATTCTTTATCCTTGTTTATTCTTTATCCTTGTTTATTCTTTATCCTTGTTTATT
>JAOXYB010052334.1:0-11545 GCA_028565635.1 Phoronis ovalis
TGTAAAGACAATGTAAAATTTTCATTTAAGAAAGTGGTAAGTTTTTTATTGAATGAATGAAGTATTTTCAAAGATTTAAGTATTAGAGAATTTAAGAATGGGAAATGTTTTGCCATTCATGTTTTATTGAATTTATAGCAAAGACTATACAAAATATCTTTGAAATTAGGTAAGAATGACTCCCGGGAAGAAGAGATTTTAGTATTAGAGAATTTAAGAATGGGAAATGTTTTGCCATTCATGTTTTATTGAATGTATAGGAAAGACTGTACAAAATGTCTTTGAAATTAGGTAAGAATAACTCCCGGGAGGAACTATCATTGTATGTGTGTGTCATTGATGTGTTCTCCACGATCAAGCTCTGCGCCGAACAATTTTATATCAGCACCACTGTTTTCTTAAATATTGCTCGTAATCAACATTTTGTAGGAGCATATTCCAACAGGAAGTATTTTACTAACAAAGTATGCCAAGGTTAAGTTACAACCCACCAGGGTTTCTATTTATTAATTACCAGTACTTTTTTACAAGCAATTCTACTTATATTTCTTTTAAAAGACAATGAAAACAATTATTTAACATTTTTTTGCTAATGAATGTAATGAGCAATGACATACATTTGATAACTACAGTATATATTTCTTTAATTTATTATTTTGATCAATTGAACTGTGACCTCTAAAACATATATGCTTCATATTCATAATATGTAATTCCTCTCGCCCAAATAGTCAATTTAAGCAGCGTGATAGGACGAATCTCAAAATCGTCCTGGCCTTGTTTACACAGTGCATTAAATATGGTTTTGTTTCCAGACACATCATAAACTGAGTACTATGCTTGGAGTAAAAATGGAACTTGCAGAACTGAAGACAAGATTTAAACGAGAAGAGATGGGCTGGGAGTTGGACAAAAAGAATTTGCAATTAAATTTGGAACAAGCAAGGCAGCAACAAAAAGACTACCAAGAAAAGCTAGAAGAATTGTTTAATAAGGTAATTATATTAAACACCTGAAACGGACATAAATGAAACACTTAACGTTTAAATGAAATATTGTGGAATGAAATGTCAATTTGTTTTGGACACAAGTGAAAACCTTTTGGAGTATATACCAAATCTTTTTTAAAGGAACAGTCGATCTACGTATTCATAAAAAAAATCTGTTTGAAGACCGTCGCCCACTTTATGTGTGGGTCTTATAACTCAAAAACAAATTAACTAACTGTTTTGTCAACAAAATACACGGTATTCTGTGTTACTTATACGTTGAGCTTCTTGAATTTAAAAAAGCAAAAACTTCTTACCTTCCCAGTATGCTATGTTTCTACTAATCACCATTTTAACATTCCAGACAGGGTGAAACACGTGTTGTTGGCTATTTTACCAATTTAAATGTCTTCCACTACTTGGAAACTGTTTACCTTTACAACAATGCTGTCACTTGGAAACTGTTAATTCATTTTTATTTCTATCACGTTGCGTTTAATTAATAATTGTCAATAAGTCAAAACAAAAGTAATGAACAAAATACTCGTCTCCATTTTACATGATATTTTCTATAAGGCCAATTCGTGCGATATATCAGAAAAATGCCATTTGGCAGAATGAGAGTAATTGAGTGACAAATATATGTTGGTACAGAAACATGCTGTTGTAGTGTTTTATCTGGCGAGCATATGTAATAAACACTGTTCAAAATATTTTACAGAGCTTCAAAAACAAATTCATCAGCCGTAAATAAGAAAATATCACCTTGAGTAGAATAATTATCCTATTCCACAGATATCACCACCATTAATTAAAAGCTTTTCATGAGTTTTGATCACTAGCTTCTTCAAACATACCAACGTTGTTGTTAAAGCTCTGTGTAAATGTTTTACCTGAAATGACTCGACTCACTCGAGGTTACCCTTAATCACATTCATTGATTGAATTCATTTCTTTTAGATGAAGCTGTTGAAAGACATTGGTCCTCCATCATCCCCTATAGTCTGTGAAAACTTGCAAACCATAACAGAGGAGCTACGAAACTTCACGGAAAAACAAACGCATGACAGGTACATCTATCAAATACATTCCTGTTTATTTTTTTCACAATATATAACACATACAGGCGTTTGCTTTATATGTCACTTTGTGCTTAAATCCTTAACTGTATAAAGGCTTATTGAAAATGAATATAAACTGATTTTAAGTGTTTGGGAAAATGAAATCAGAAATGTCAAAACGGCACATAGAGGTATAGAGTTTTTTGAATATACAAAGTTTGGATAAAAACTGTTTTTCGAGTTTTACGGTTACATTGTTCCATTTTAACTTATTTCGTTTAATTTCTTGTCAATAAATGGTTTAAGTGAAAACCCCAGTTTATATCCCTTTTGAACAAGACCATAGTTACTGTTTTGCTTTCCGCAACAAACCGTCACATCTTTGTGCATGTTACGTATGTTGTTCTATATATAATATAAAGGTGTAATGGTCAAAAATTCAATCACAATATATGTCAGATGTTTTTTATATCCTGCATGGATTTAGGCCCGGACTCTATCGTGTATACGTAAATGTACGAGGCATCTAGGCCTAAACTGTAACACTGACGGCATGTATGTTAAAACAAATTAATATTATAATAAAGTTGGAAATTAATTCAGTAGGTGGGGTCTACGTTGAAAGAGATGGGGATAAAATCTAGAAAGTATTACAATAAATTGTAAAAAAATACCACGACTTATAACTAACTCCAGAATTCTGAAAAATAGCTTTTTGACAAAGCGAAACGTCGGTTGTGGGTCGTGTTAACTTTTTTTTCCAATTTTGCAATTTGTTTATTTGTTACTTGTCTTACCGTTTTTTTTCTGTTGTAGCCAATCTGTGCAACTGGATTTAAACAGTCTTATCTTTCGAGATACAGACAAATCAAGAGTTGTAGACAAATCACCTACAAGAAGTCGCATTCTGGCCAAATTTACGTACGGCTCACAAAGTGCTGCTTTAAAAGCAGAACCCTCAACTAACTCCCCAGAATTAAGTCGTAGCCAAAGATCCTCAATGTCCCCTGTCAGGAAATTAACAAATCTTCCTGGTCCTCCACCTAGTATGCTGATATCGAGTCCAAACTGGCGTAGCACATCTCCACAACCACCTCTGTCTTTGACAATGTCAGTGAGAGGATCACGTTTCAAGAAAAGTTATTCAATTGATACTCCAACGGAGGAGAGTTTATGGATGCCATTTCACGATACGAAATCTGCTGTCCTAGAGCAGACAATGAACACTGATTATATGACTATGCCAACTATAGAGATTACATCACCTCTCAGTGGAGCAAATGGGAGACCAACAACATTACCAGCAAATATAAAAATTGGTGACTCTTCACCTAAGAGTCATCCAAAAGTTGACAATTCAACGCCCGCAGAAATCACAAAAGCAGGTAAAACTCCCAAATCAGCAAGAATGAAATTTTTTGAAGGATTCTTAAGTCTTCAATTTGATAAGAAGTCAGACTCAAAGCGGAAATATAAACGATCTTCCTCAGTAGAAGACCAAATCTATGAAAGTGATTCCGAAGCTTCTACAACAAACACTGGCCAAAAAAAATCTACAGAAAAACGGAAACTTTTCAAAAAGGCACAAAGTTTAGATACCTCACCAGTTGGCGAAGGAGTAAAAAACATGGGTGTAAACTTACTAAAACCAGGTGCTCCATCATCTTATGACCCTCCAAAAGTAGAAACTCCGACGCCAACAAAAGAACCCAAACGCTCATTTTTTAAGAAACGTTCAAGTAGTGTAGACACTAAACTTCCTCCACCAGACACTCCGTCCTCAACTTGTTCAAGTCCTATTGGTAGAGACATAAGTGACTGTAGCATTTCCAGCAGGCTATCCAAAATTAGTGGTGTCAGTATAGTCAGTGGTACAACATCTGCTTCAAGTCTACGAAGACAATCTTCTGAAGAATTTTTGGTAGGTTAATTTTGTTGATATGATACTTTGACTTAACATTATGCCATATGAGTGATTTCTCGTCTCTAGTTTATTATGATTTCATAGTCGCATTCATATAAAACAGACATGAGAAATTCACCGAGATATTTTTTAATGCGCACTTTTTAGGTACAACTGTCAACTACACCCGTTTTGTTGTAACAAATTTCCTGTTATCACTTTGTATTCTAGGTAATTCTTTGGTAATAGATGTTTATGATTAGTTTTTGTCTGTTTTGTTGTGTCATTGGTTTTTTGAAAATATTTGTACAGAGAGCAACAGCCAGATCTTTATCAGGTGGTAAGGGTGCTGGTAAATTATCATGGTTACAAAAATTTGGACGTAAAAAATAGGTATGTCAGTCCTGTGTGATCATTCTTCACGATAGGTGCACTGTTACACATAATGTACATGTAGTTACTACCGTGTGTTTTCTGCAGTTTTCAACGAAGGAATTATGTACACTTCTGCAAGTATAGCATTAGAGGGAATAGAAGCTAAATCAAAATTAATTTTAAAAAATGTAATTAACTTTGGCTATTTCAAGTTTGTTTAGTGCCTGGGAGGATTCTTGGATGTATCGCGGTAAACACTGTGTACTGTAGGTCTCTAGAACATAAAAACACCCGTTGAAAACTGCATCAATAACCAATCCACAAACTTACTGAATGCTCCTATTATTCCTATGCTATGTATAAGAATTGTTCTACCCACAGGAACCGAAACCTTCCTAGTGATGATTTGTTTTGAACCTGTTTGACTACTTGACAACGTTTAATTATGTCTGTAAGTTTCCCTATAGATACTAGATACAGAATCCTAGCTTGCTTCAGCTTAGCTAACCAACATTTCTCCAAACCCGAACTCATGTTTCTTTTAACCCGTTTATGATACTTCTAAATTAAGATATACTTTTACTAACTCCCGGGGGGCACTTCCTATATCGGTCTATATATACATATGCCGCCCTTCAGGGTCGCTTTTTTGGGCTACCAGGATATTTCAGGGTGGGTCATTGGGCTACCAGGATATTTCAGGGTGGGTCATTTTCACTTCTGGGATATTTCAGGGTGGTTATTTGACGTCAAGGGGATATTTCAGGGTGTTTTTTTAAAGATATTTTAGAGTGGCATAGGATTGCTACACCAGAAAGTTAAATACTTTTAAGCGTTAGCCTTATTTGGGCGTTATAGGAGTACGATAGAAGTGGAAATTACCTTTTTTTTTTTGCTTGTCATTTTTTTTCTGTCAGCACGGAGACGATTTTTGGGGCCAAGGATATTTCAGGGTAGGTATTTTGTCAATTCCGGGGATATTTTAGGGTCAGGGTTTGGACCCCTGGGCTTCACACCCCTACCTCATATAAAAGAGAGTGCCCCCCGGGTACTAACTGTTTGAAATTATTTTAAAATTAATTACAAAAGCGGTGATGCTATTCGCATGTTTTAGCAATTATGCTAACAATTTTGTTTTATTATTTATTCAATTATTAGCAGCATACCGTGTGTTAATTATTCGCATGTTAAAACACTAATACTTATTTTATTCACCTGACTATTAAAATTAATTAAATTACTGTGTCATATCATTGTCGTATGTTATATTTAATAAACGGTTATTATTTCAGCTTTTTTGCTTATACGTATAACGCATTTTCGAAATATTTCTGGCCTGTTATTATACTATTAATTAAATTGAACATACTAGCTAAGCAAGAACAGGCAAATTGCCCATAAGTTTATGTTATCATATCGATACCTACTTATCCTCTTCGTCCCTGGTGGGACACAAGGCCTGTATTGTATCAATAATTAGCTGTCATTATATTTAGGGATTACGGTAAAACGTCAAACAAGGCGTAAATAATTAATGAGCTGCATTAGATTCTGTATGACTAAAGCATTTGTTTTCCAGGATTTGGCAGATTCACACAAAGGTGTATCGTCACACAATTGGTCACAGATACCACCACTTTTCCGGCCCACAACGTTGCCGCTACATAAAACATCTCACCGGTGGCAAAGAACGCAATCTGTAGAATTCGCAGCCGAGTTTCCGGTTATATCACCTCGAATTGCACCAAATAACACTTTAGAAACAGGATTCACCGAAACTGCTGTATAGTATTAATATGCAAAATTGTTCTTGTCTCTACGTTTCTTTCCCTTTCATGTCTTTCGTTTCGATAAAGGAATAATACGTTCTCTTATTCCTTGAAACTAATTTTCATTCTTCTGTTTTATCAAGAACGCACTCTTTTATGGACATTATTTAAATCTGGTATTGTTTATTTCTCATAAAAATAAATTTTATAATTGCAAGTTCCATACCGTATTCTAATCGAATGGTGTAGAGTGTTTTAAAATATCTAATATTGCGAAAGCAATATGTTATATTCTAAAACAAAAGTATTGAAGGAATTTGCTAATGTTTGCAATTTGGATTGCACTTGTTGTAAAACCACAATTACTTGAAAGCAATTAATTTTTTGTGCAAAAGGATGTTTACAGACAGATATTAAAACAGTAAGTTTATGATTGTAAGACTAAACATTAATATGCCGATTCTGCTATGTAAACGCTGGACTATATTATAGCCTAGTTATGATAGTCCCAGGTAAACGGGGCATATGTTCGTCGTTTGTTTAATAGTTTATGTATAATTATGAAATGCAAGAAATGTTTTTAAAAAGTTTTGTATATTAACAAGGATGAACAATGTTAATACTGCAAGTGCAACTGAAAGATTTTACCGATATAAGCAAATGACTGTATTTATTGTTATGTCACAAAAATTACACGTCACGTGAATATGAGCCCCGTCAACAATTACACAAACGACCTAGGCCGACTTTCTCATCCGGACACTCCATCCTACTTGCAATGATTAGGAAACAGAGTTTTTGTTCTTTGTTTTTATTTTCATTGATAAGTGTTTTAAGTAACCTACTCACTGGTTTGAGTTTGAATTGTGTGCAAATTTTTTTTTAATTTATTGTGGTCTATTTATTTTATATCCAAATAAATGTACTCCACTGCTAGCTAAACTGTTTGATTTTTGTTCATCTAAATTTATGAAGGAAACAAGCACATCCTGCTTACAATGATTAGGAAACAGATAGTTTTTGTTTTTATTTTCACTGATAAGTGTTTTAAGTAACCTACTCACTGGTTTGAGTTTGAATTGTGTGCAACAAAATTTCTAATTTATTGTGGTCTATTTGTTTAATTTATATTCAAATAAATGTACTTCACTGATTGGTTAAAAGTATGCTAGCTAAACTGTTTGATTTTTGTTCATCTAAATTTATGAAGGAAACAAGCAAAATTATATTTAACTTTTAAAATTTTATTTTATACCAGGTTAATCAAAACACAAACCATGTAAACTAAATTCATTACCAAAATAATGCATATATCTGGTGAAAGTGTAATTTATATAAAAAATATAGAATTAAATAATGCAAAACCCTGATCCAATACATGAAAACACTAGCAAAATACAAATGCTAATACTTCCACAGATTTAATATTGCTCAACTGGTAAATAAGGAATACATAATTATATATACATAATACACAACAAAACAACAGCATAACTGGTCCAGATATTATCCTGCCAAGTAAACCCTATATCATGCGAGACCAATAAGAAAATAACATCAGCAGATCTATTATGTACCTTGTATAAGGTTAACAATAAACTTTAACTTAAAATTATAATACTGATAACAAGACATATGTCATGTCAGATGATTATAACATCTTTAGGATTACATCACACTAGGCTCAAATATGGTTTGTAGCCCCAATTTACAGGTGGACAGTGCAATCTTTGAAGTAGTTACTTTAAGCGCTACATAAGTAAAGCAATGTGCCAAATACAATAAATTCAAAGATTCAGATTGATCCATTTTCCAAAGTCATTCAAAAATCCCACCTAGCTTAATACACCCACCCACCCATCTATGGCCTACAGAAAACTATCTTTAAATTGCCCAGTCTTCGGCACATGGCACAAGGTAAATACACCAAAGTACCCTCTCGAGAACAAACATGGCTGACAGATGGCCATATTGGAAGTAATCAAGGTCGAAATTAAAAGACCTGTATTTACCCTGTACCAAATATGAAGCTGATCCGATAGAAACTGAAGTGTTAGGCACAACTAAAAATATCAAAGATTCGAAAAGTGACATGCCCTCATGGGAACAAACATGGCTGCCATATTGGTAGTAATTTAGGTCATTAATTAAACAAGACCTGTACTTTGGCGTATATACCTTGTAACGAATACGAAGCTGATCAGATAAAAACTGAAGTAGTTATTGTGAGACAAAGAAAGGGTCACACACAAGCAAAAATGGCAAAGATTCGGATTGGTGTTTTATGCACTTTACAAGGTCAATTAACAGTGTCACCTAGCCCAATTTTCCCACACCAACCTCTCGGGAACAAACATGGCCACCAGTCGGCCATATTGGCAGTAATCTGGGTCAAAATTACAACTGACCTTTATTTACCCTGTACTGAACATGAAGCTGATCGGGTAAAATACTACGACTATATGCTCAGCTGCTTGTGTGGATGGGCATAAAAAGAAAAGGTTTTTATTTCGTTTAGTTTATGGTATTAAAAATTATTTTTATGACACTGAATAACACAATGCAGCTGTATACTGATGTCCAAGGCTAAAATAACAAATATGAGATCAGATAAAGTTATAGTTATCTACAGTAAGTGTGCCATCAGGTGGTGAATAGTTAGCTGTAGTTGGGTGCTGGTTGTTATTGTGCTTAGAGATATGATTAATACTTCAAGAAATCTCCTGGATCTTCTCTGTGATCACTTTATTTTCTTGATTCTTCTTAACTGTATGTAAGTAATGGTCATGCATATAACTATCATACATCCCATGGCAACTATGTTAACCCAAAGGTCCCAGTCAGTTTCATGAGGAATTCCTTGCTGATCCAGATAGGATGTTCCACTTTGGCTGCAACAAAATGAAATAGTTATAATGTTGTTGCCCACTTGAGATATTTGGTATTAAATGCACTGTTTATAACATGGTTAAGGAAACTGAAAATAAAACTACCTTTGCAGCATGAAGCTTCTACAATTTGTAATGCCTGATGTTTTGAGAAATAATACAAAGCCAGTAGATATTAAGACAAAAACTACAAAGATTAAAGCAAGTTACAACCACCATTAGAACTTACCACACTTGTGTGACGATCGTAGTTTCATTCAAAACAGAGTCACAAAAGGTCAAGTCTTTTAATTCATTTATACTAAGGGCCTGTAAGAAAGCACAAACTTTTTGAGCATAAATTCAAACATATTTTCATTTTTTTTAGTTTTGGCTAATTTGGAATAAAGTTTAAAAATAACAACATTTTGCAATCTTTAAGACACTTAACTAGAAGTCCTACTTCGTGTCAGTCATGATGGTATATAACATGAACATTTAAAATATTAAAATATGAGTTTTTTTTGTGTGTGTTAGAAATTTCACATTTAGGTATGCATGTACCATGTACTAAACTTGAAATTGTCTACTTCCTAATGAATTACATTAGTAAAAACCACAAAGTCACTGTCTTCTTTAAATTGATACTCAAATTCCTGGTAAGAAAATGGTACTTACTGTTAAACTATATCGCACAATACTAAAGTATTTGAACCAGTTTAACCATGGTCCTACTGAATCCAAGTTGACCAATAATCCACTAAATATCTACAAAATGAACTTTTTTTAAATTTTAACTAACTTTACCATTTCCTATCAAATACAAGGGGAAGAATTTACACCAGCTACCCAATTCCAACATTTGCAACCAAAAACACCTTACCACCGCATTTTCAATACAGGCTACAGAATTATTGTAGCGATCATACTAACAATATAATGTTAACCAAATAAAAATAACATCATTCAGAGGAAGTCAATTTTAATGCCTTATGAATGTCTTACAGTTTTTACTTCTCGCTGTTTTAGATATGCTCATTTTTAGAGAAGCTGGTAAAACCTAACTTTAGGACCAATCTGGTTCAATTAGTCCAGGAATCGGCTGTTCTTGAAAATAAATTGCATTGAATTATTGCTTACCATCATAAAATCAAGCTAATAAAATAAATTGACAATGACAACGTGAATCATTGCTTACCATCATAAAAACAAATGACAAGCTAATAAATAAATTAGCAATAGCAAGTTGACTAACACTGGCACTGATGGCAAAGGCTAAACTTGAAGCTGACAGAGTTGTTATCAAAAGAATAAACCAGTAGATGAAAAATTTACCAACATCTACCTGAAAACCTGCAAAAAATAACAATAACTATTATGACCAAGTGATACTGTGGAACATTGGAACATATTGCACCTTATGTATATGCAAGTTTAACCATATGGGGTAACACAATAGCGTCCTTTTTAAATTTTATTTCACCACTACTAGAGTGTCCGATCAGTATTCATACAAAGTGAAATAAAATGTTTTGTGAATAAAAAGACATTTTTCTCTTAGTAAAATACCAATAGATTTGGAAAATGTAAATACACCTTTAAATTAAGTGATTTTATGGAAAAAAAACTTCTGAATTGCTAAGATAGACTGCAAATCTCATTTTTTCTCAATCTACCAATCTGGTACATGATACTTAAAGCTAACTTAACAGGACGTGCTACAGTGGGATCAAATGTATAGAAAGAACAATGAACTTCATTAAAGTAAAGTATTAGCCATCAGGTAATAAAAGTTACACACAGTAGATAAATGTGTCTGTCTGTTTGGATTTTGACTTTTCTTTCACTTACCAACCATCCAGTAAGATACTAAGCAGAACAGAGTGACAGGAATGGTTCTGTTTGGCAAGAGATCACAAAACAATTTGGCAAGAAAATAAGCAGATACCCTGTAAAATCCTCCAGCATTCTCATGGCTGCAAAAAGGCAAACCTTATAGTGGATTTACGTGACATATATGGCAAATTTTCAACTAACATGGCCATAATAGTCAATCATATTAAACCAGAAGTTACTAATACATACTTACAATAGTTTTACAAAATTTGTATAATTTGTTGGCGTGACAATCATAAATTTGTTTTTATCACAGAACTGCACTCTTCCTGGCTCTTGAAAATATACAGTACAAGTACTTATAAACTTAGGTGCTGAATATTTTTTTCTCGGTATATTCTATAACATCATAAACAGAAGTGAAAAAACATGTATTTAAAATAGTGGTTACATGAAAGTTACATTAAAAATCGTTTTATCAAAATACTGGAAAACAGAATATCAATATGTCCAGTTGTTGTTTGTCTACATATTCTACAGGCTAGTTGAACAGCAATGATTATCGTTAATTTTGCTAATCTACAAGATTGGAATAAGAGGATTAAGCTTTAGCCAATAACTGCAATCATCCTCTTGCCATAACTCTGATCGTATTTCGATCGTACTCGCAGGGGCGGATACAGAGCACATTTGTGACAGGTTTCCAAATTAGTTTTATTTTTCAGAAATAATGTTCACTTCTAAG
>JAOXYB010052345.1:0-11544 GCA_028565635.1 Phoronis ovalis
TCCTTTATTATTAACAATGAAAAATAGTGGAATGTGGTGGAAAACGACAAAACAAATATTTACTTATTTTATTTTCTTGTTTTTATATGTTGATCCCTGCTTAACTTTAATTAGAATTGTACCAATTTCGTCATGTATTCCCGGTTAATTTTTTCTAAGCTAGATCTAGTTGTAAGCACCTTTTTAGTTGGTCCATTGTTGTAGGTTCATGGTGTTTGGATACGTTATTGTTCAGGAAACCCTATACATTCTCAAAAGTTCAAGTATGGGGAATTTTCTTTTTTAAAAAGCTAGTTTGGCAAATTGTCAGAGCATCAGTTTTGCGTGAGTCCACTGTTATGTACAGGTGCACCATATTGACGAACAAGTTTTCGTTGAGCAGTTAGTCCGTTTTCTTTTACGCAACGTAATGATGGCATTTTGATAACATTGACTTCTTACACTAGATTTTTGCTGCAACACCATTACTTTTTTCCTTTTCTCGCAATAAAACATTATGAGCGTAAGCACACCCTGTTACTTTCCATTTTGAAATTGAAAAATCTAGCCCAGAATAAACGTGTCATAGAATATCAAGCGCTAACACTTTTAGATATATGCAATCCTTATAGTAAGAACAAAATGAGGGTTTAGTAGTATCATTATATGTAGACACCCATACAACTTGAAATTTGTTTCGGACAACTATATTTTCATTTCCATTTTTGAAGTTAGTTTTAAATTATTAATAGACAGAACAAATCTTCTGAATTTATCCGGCCACATGGTATTCTGTTCGCAGGAACTACCAGTTCGTTGTTCTTTTTTTCAAAAATAGCAATTTTTAAAATTTTCAAAATCATAGTTATCAGGTAAAATACTGATACAAATACATACAATGTGTTCAGGTTTTTGGCAGAGAATTTACATTTTTGTAACAAAAAAAACCAGTGGTCTAATTATTTGGGCGTATGAACTGATAGAGGTAATACGTTATGTTAAGTTTTCATATTGCATATTGTAATTATGTATTTGTTTTGATTATCCGTTTTTGGGGGGGGGGGTTTTCAAGCATAGATTGTATCGAAATCATTGATAAATATATTTCATTCAGTTTTAGATTTCTGAATAAACATCTTTTAAAAGGCAACCAAATATTCTCAGCTTCTTTTTAAAAAAATTCATTTTATTCTATTGATTTATATTGCACAGGACACTATTTAGTAAGGTAGTTGGCAGTTTCCCGTTTGTTTGTTATACGTTTTCTTCCTTTCTTCTGTTCTTCTTTCCAATCTTCAGCTAGCTATATATAACTCGAAAACGGTCTGAGTTACAGGTACGGTACTTGAGATGTGGCCTCTCTGGGTAGGTTATTGGTGACTTTGATGTTAGCATCCATCGGGTTACATTCGGATCATTTGGGTGACCTCTAAGTTTATTTCGGAACTAAAAGATCATATTTTTAAGCTTTGGTATCCATTAATTTTAGCGGAAATATGCCGTACATGTACCTTGAGATCGGTTAGAGTAGAAAAAGTTTATCTTAAGGTCAAAAGTCATCTGGGGGTCAAGAGATAAAAATCTCAAAAATTGAGTTCTTATGATATTTAGAGGTCATCCAGAGGTTGTGAGATCAATCAGGTGTTAAAAAGCTCAATAAACTGAATTATTCCTGTTGCAATTTTTTTTTGTTGTTCAATCAGTTGTTTACTAAGGTTGTCATGTTTATGTTCTGGCTAGACGCATTTATTTTTTCCACACTCCTTTTATTAAATAGGAGTTCTGCTTTAGGCAGCAAACATATTGATATTGTTTTCCTTGTTTTTAATTTCCTCTTTTTTTCTAATTTTCAGTAAGCTGTATCTCAAAAACAATTAGATATACAGAAAGATATTTGGTGTAGCCTATAAGAGATAAAAAATGTGAAATACAGCCATCCTCGCCTTTCCTAAAAGGCTAACTAGTTTTCTACTATGTTTACTTTTACTAGTTTCTTGCATGGGTGTTTTTGCCACTAAGAAAACACGCACTTGAAAACAATTATCTTAAAGCGCCGTTAATTATTTCTAAGAATATAGATCGAGAGGTCAATGGGAACAAGGATATTCCAAGTATAGATGACACATGACTAGGTTCCACTTAAATAAATTAATTACTACCTGGGACTACAATAGCTTAAATTTTTATTGAAAACAGATAGTAACAGTCAGATACATATTTATGTACTTTTATGCGCATGCACGTGTTCAAGGAATAGTACAAGAAATTGTATTCAGCGTTTATAGCGTTTATAGTAGCATATACATATTTTATTCGTTTCATGATCGAAAGAGTCGAATTTTCGCAATAAGAAAAGATAAAGCATCATATAAACACCTACATCAAAGTGAAAACGAGGTACAGACCTATAATGCAATAGTCAGTTTCATCCAGAAGACAGTTATTATAAATATTCAATTCTTTGTTCATTATAAAACAAAACGTAGTTAAAGTATAGTTCACCTTTTCTGTGCCAAATTTTGCAAAAATTGTATATTTTTCAGTGAGTCAGCTTAGTTTTTGATTTTGTACATTTTGGTATTTTTTCTTTTACTTTTCAACATGCCATATCTCGCAGACAAGTGAGTTTTATTATATATCATGTTCAAAACATTTTTTGGTAAGCAACTTTTCAAAAAATTATAATTTTATCAGCCTTTTTTATTTAACTAACCGAAATTAAAGGCGCCTGTTTGACACTGAGATGAGAACCTTTTTTCTGTTGATTTTCTAAACCCATACAGTCTAAAGTTTATTTAACACTGTTTTCTAAAATCCCTTTTACGGCGAAGATGTCTGGCAAAATTCTTTCATAAAGGGAAGGGAAAGGAATCGATTTCTGCGGCATTTTTCAAAATAGCTAACATTTGTAATTGTGTCAGTTTTGTTAATCATTTTTTACAATGCTGTACTATGGTTTTCCTATGATATTTCTTGTAAAACACGTAGTGGCTACTTATCATTTTGTGATTTCCACTTGCAATTGAAATTGAAGCTGCTGTTTAACATAATCGTGTTTATTGTATTTTTGGTTCTTTCTGCTGATGTAGTTTCTCTTTTGATTTGTGGTTTAATACGGGACTGTCTTGGTTGTAAAAAGTTATAAGGTTTACTTTTGTGGCACTTATTGTATATCCAAAGATGTCGTTGGATCTCCGTGATGGCTGTTACGTCATTATTCTATATCTACTTGTGGAAATGTATTCAAAATACTTCCAGTGTCTATATATGTTTAATCAAAGTATTGATTCAACACTGATGATTAATGATAGACAAAAACCGTGGGGATGCCTTGTACAGCACAATGTCATTTACATCCATGACAATTCTGCACAAGATATCAACAAGGTATGCATCAGTGGCAGAATGTCATATAATTTTGCTTGACAAATTAGCAAAAAAAAAGAGAAGTAAAATAACAATATAATTATGTTTATTACTATTCAGAAAATACATTCTTATAACTATTTTTATTTTTAACAAAATTTAATAATGAAATGAAAAGCGTCTTCGACGAGGTACATGTTCAAGCTGCAAAATGGTCATATTGTTTCATTTAGAAAGGACAAAAGGTTAACATGGAGATAAATAAAAAAATATTACTGACAGGACATCTAAAATACGTATCAATAGCAAGAGAAAACTTAATACATCCCGGGGAATATCCCATATATATGGGATATAAATATACATATATATGGAATTTCATGCCCCTTTAAAATAAATCGTTAATCATTCATTACGTTTGGTTATTAGTCTGATGTTCGAATATTTTTTTTTCCTGTCGAATTCGAGATAACTCTTTTTCCTTCCTGCAGTTGAATTTGCGCGAACCTATGCTAATGCAGGGTATGTTTTTGCTACAGTTGACTAAAGACCACGTGGTGGGATATCGAAAAACACAGTTGCCAGTGCCCTCTATCGCTCTCCGAGAAAAAAAACTTGAATCCTATCAGTTGTCGGTTTAAACGGTTTCATTGAAGATTTCTTTAATGTTTTGTGAAAATTGCGCCCTGTTTCCAAAAAGTAATCACCATATGTCCATCACAGAAAGAAAAAGCAGAAAAAATGGAAAACGTCCCTAAATAATACAATGTATGTTGTTAGTCTGCTGTATTATATCATATGATCATAAACAGAATACTTAGTTTGTTAATTCATTCCACACAAGAGAAAGTCCATCCTAAAATGTCCTCTCAATAATGTATTTCATATTTCATGTCACTGTATACGTGCCTAAGGAACGGTTAATAATAAGGGAGTACGTCATTCCGTCCGAACATCACGCAGCCACACCGCTCGACTTTGACATGTGGTATATCGAGCTGTTTTCGTTCATTTTGTTCATCTTCATACAAAATAGACATAGAGCTCAAACTGGTAGGTTGACAGGTGAATCGCTAAAATGATAAAATAGATCAGTTCTTTATAATCAGGTGAAGTCACATGCAGATGAGAAACGGCTGTTCTTGCAGAAACACGACTTTCCAATATTACACTTATTTTGAATTGTGTCAGAGCGCAGGTGAACCTTGCCATTTATTGCCAGTTTAGATGCAACATTTTATTTGGTCAAATGTTTTGTACAAAAAGTCGTTGTTCCTTGGCACACTAAGCAGATACTACTCTGCTATATGACTATATGACTCTGTTTCGCACGTTGCGTTTTACACTTTTAGGGTGGGAGTTTGTTTTCGTTCGTGAACGAGATTGTTAGAATTATTGGATAAATCTTGAAAAAGGAAAAAATTGTCCCTATTTTTAATATTGATTGACGCAACAAATCGGTGCTGTAACCTTCAATATGCTAATTTTGCAGTCATTTAATTACCTCGTGCGGAATAGCCACAGGTGGCGGAAACGTATTTGTGCAAGTGCCAATACAACGCAATGTATTAAATCCTCTGGGATTAATTACATTCAGGTTTGGATCTAAAAAAGACAATTAGTAACTATTCAAAACTTTGGAAGTGCCAACAGTTTACGACAGTGAAAATCAGCAGCAATACCCTCGGACAGTGGTGCATAGCATCAGTTTAAACACGGATTTCTTCGCATCTAATTAATATTCAATGTCTGAGATCCATTTTTTGAATTGACAATTTGTTCAATTCCAGTGAATTTTTATAATTACTCCTGTTAAATACGTTAATTATTGCTACGTTCTGTTTAAATAGACAATTACGTACGTTCTTGGATGATTTAACTAAAAATGGATAACTACGACTGTCACCAGAGACTGTTGTTGGCTATTTTCACTATGGAGATAGGTATTCTGTTGTGTTTGAAGGTAATATATATTGCCACACTAAGCTAGCTAAGGGATCAAAGGAAGTGCTGACATTTCTACAATGTACTTCATATTATATTCAAACATAAGGAATCTCTATTTCAAAAGCGAAAAATTATCACAAAACACTATATGCCACCTTTACAGAATACAAAAGGGATGAATGTATCAAAATAAGCAGTATAGCTGCGGTGTATACACTAAATTCAGCATACATCAACCATATACCTGGTATCCCACATATAATGTTCATAATGTAATAATATGCATTTTTAATTTTCTTCATTTTTCATCTTTTGATTGGCGGTGGGGAGCAATTTTATTTTAAATGGGTGTAATTGTGCTTATAATGGCAGAAGACAGAGTTCGAAAATGCATATTTTTGATCAAAATCTGATGAGGTTCTTTTGTGTATGGGAACCCTGCAAAATGCTGGGTCCAGTTGCACATTGTCTCACCAGGTGGCCTACAATCGGTTATAGAAGAAGTATTGGTATTGGAATTAAGTGTAGATTAGATATATAAGTATCTTGAATTCTCGAAAAAAATCATCGGAACGTCAGGTAAAATATGATAAAATGATTTATTAACCTGGAAACTGAATGTGTACTGACACCATATGGTTGATTTTATTTTTGTAAATGAAACACAACAAATAAATTACTATTAATAAATGTGATTTCCATATGCATCGTTAACTTACCACTAAGGTCGACAAAAATATGCTGTCCGTAACACGCATTGCTCTCAGATGCCTGTCGTCTTAGTCTCTTTGCGGGAGATGTTGACACAGTGATGATATCAAGCTTGGGATGTGTGAGAGTCGAGGGAGTACTTGTAGTCTCTGTAGAAAAGGTATATACGATGAAATGAAATGCGTGTTATGAATATGATCTCTCTTACCTCTTAAATGCTGCACTTTTATGTTATAACGATAGTACAACACAATTAAGGTCCACGCCTGATTTGTGACAGAAAACACTGAGAAATTAGTATCCAGAAATTAGTATTTTTATGCTGTTGCAGTATCTTATGATATTGTAAAATACAGAATGTAAATATCATACAAACCTACTACAAAGCCATTACTTGTCTACCCCTTAACCGTGAGATTTCTTAATAATTATCTGTTATTAATCGATGTAATATGTAACTTTTAACATAAAATTGATATCTTTCGAAAGAGTGTCTGCAAAATATTGACAATTTTTAAACACAAGTAAACAATTTAAAGTGCATCGCAAAGATATCTATAAACGTGTACCTTGACAAGTTGGACTACGAAATACGTGAGAGGCGTTTAAAACATTGAAGAGATTGTCCTCAACTGACACTTTAATGCCATGGTTAGAATTACTATCTGCTACCCAGTCTTGGACAGTTGACTTTAAATCAACAAAAATCCAACGATCCTTACTGTGCATAACTGATGAATCTAGCAACTGTGTTTGATCTGAAAACACAAATATTCTAAATAAATCATAATTTATACAAATACGTAACAAAGTAACTAAGTTACAAACACAACTTTCAACGGCATCACGGCAGAATCGTCAGTGTTGGCGACCTCTGGTGGAGGCGGAAAACGTAACAGCTCGTATCCTTGTCTCAGTCTTCGTTGATGGATAGTTTATATCAGCTTATGTAGATGGATACCTTGCGATTACTTTATCTAGTTAACTTCCTCAGGTAGCACTTTGGCTTGCTCGAGATCCATGCATGTTCAACAACATCAGAGTTGATATTATCTCAGGCGAGCACACATGGTCAAGTTTGGGGGGAGTACCAATTAAGGCGTATTCTCGCGTAATAAATGCTATTCTGTAGATGTTCATGAAATCTAGAACACTAGACTAGTTTTCCAAACATAGCAAGCTGTTTCAAAGCTCTGTCAACACTTGTGTTAGTGAAAAGCATTCGCACTCTAAATACACATTATCGTGATTAACGGTTTCGGTCAAATGTAACTACTGTTCAGATATAGCAATTATGTACAATCTGCTATTAGGTGAAATGTTGAAATTTACCAAGCACGAACAATACACAAAGAAACGTTGAAAAATAAGATAAAGACTCGAAACTCACAGTTGTTAAACTTTTCTGACGTAATCTGATATACTTTCACTCTTAGTTTATGTCCAAGCTGTGCTGTAGCCTCTGAAAATGCTCCGTATGGCAAACCTGAACATCACAAACGTAAACATATCATTACACACTCTATACAAAATAGCTGGCTGTATCACAGTTTAAAGCAGGCTGTGTAATAAGTAAACAGTTTCAAGTGTGACAAAGGAAATGGGAAAACTATAATCCTGACCATGCAAGCACGCTTTTTGCTGAAAATACTCGTTTCTATTTATAGTAAGGGCTTTTTGTGGTTTCTAAGCACTTTTCCAGTGATATCACTTGTTGATTACAGGTAATACTTTCAAGGAGTTTGTACGTTTTATTTATCACAGTGAAAAATGTTACTATGCTAAGACATATAAATCGAAACAACACAGTAACATTTATTAATTTACACTCAAAACAGCAATGATTATTTTAACCCGCGCGTGCTTACGCATGGAATAAGCAAGTAGCACTGTCCAAAAGTAACTGAAATCTTAAAATGTTCTGGTCCTCTTCCATGACTACGTGCAAGTTGCATACCGTAGAAGCAGGATATAATTTCGGTACTTCCTCCATAAGAACAACACGAAAATTATTATTTTACTTTTATACTATTAATCTTTTCTTCTTGGAAATGCTTCAAAGATTTATGATCATTTATTAATAATATTTTTCGTGTTGTTCTTATGGAGGAATTCCCAGGATATTTCCTTCTTATTCTCCTGATAACCACCGTATATGCCTGACACGTGTGTGTACTGCACTACAAAATCATCAATATGGATGGTGGGATAATAGAAATATGTCTATTTTCTGACAACATTATCAACCTACCTGGGTCACTTATAACTCCTTCTCCAGGCTGCAGCCGATTTTTGTACAAAGACAACCTTGCTGTTAGTATCTTGCTGCTGTCCCAGTTTCCACTTGTAATGTCAAACCAAAATTGCATTCTTTCCGAATGTTCCTTATTGATATCTGAAATGGCACCTAAATTTAGGGAAAAAATAGTACTAATCTAATCTTTCATGTTAGATAACGAGTTACACAAAGTTGTTCTAAAATATTAGTATACATATTTTTTTTTACTATAGATTCTTTGATCGAGGTGCACCAAAACAGAATTCTATAGTACGCTTACTCTCTCTGTGTCCTTTTACTCACATCACACATGCGCAGAATGCATAAACAGTCATTAATACGATCCTAATATGACGCAAGCTATCCACATGTTATAAATATATGATATATATTTCCGCATTCTTGTGCCGTGTTAGTTTCTGGTTTATTTACTTTAACATATTACAACGAGATCACCTAGTAATCAACTGGGCAACGCTGTTTTTTTTTTGTAACTGACATCTCAGTTTCTAACTGCTGCCAAGTTCCAGGAAATATTTTGTTACGTACACTTATATTTTATATAGCTTATCAAATGTTTTATATTAGTCCCTGTTTTATATTAGGTACACTTGGACCGCGGTCCCACTGAGTATTTAAGTTTGACTGCAGGAGCTGTAAGATAAATATATTAATATTGTCTTAACGTCCTGCTTTCTATACAAAACGAAGCTTCTAATAATTTGTAAACAATAAAAGTATGGGATGCCGGATGATTATTGTAAAAATAATCGATTTTTAAATGTTTCCTGAATGCATTAGGATTGATAAACATTGTCTTTAATTAATTTTATTTCTCCACTTGAACCTGTGTAAGCATCTGGTTTCTAGAAAGTGTCGGTAATAAAGGAATCTGAACCATTAATACCCGTGTGGCGAGTAAGTTGGCCGATTGAACACACTACCTCTTCACTAGGAGTAAATATACTAGACTAGTTGTACGTATTTGTTCATTTGATTTATACCGTGAAAACAGAAATGGGGGGATATATAAAAATATTTTAAAACAATATGGGGAATGAATAAGTTCAATCTTCACAACATACTTTATAGAATTAGAATGCCTTCTAGTATAATTATTAATAACATGTCATCAACTCCTCATAAAAAGCTACTGTTACAACATCGTTTAATTTAGCAAGCCGTTGTGCTATTAGAAATACTTGAAATATATCTATTACCAATAATTTGCTATCCCGTTTTTGCTCTAGTATAGTGTTTTGTATTCTTTTATATTCCCAAAATTATAGCGGAGTTTCCTTTATTAACACGTGTGGGGCGAATAGAGAGATACCTTTATAAGTGATTGTTGTTGAAATGCCCAGCTAGATCAGAGTTATAGGTGCTGGTTTGATTCTAGCAAATTTAAAAGTTTAATGGATATATTTTCGATAATATTTATATATATATATATCGATTGCTTGTAATGTAACAATTTATTAATATACTTCTTACTTTAACAGTAACACCCCTATAAATAATTTTTATTTGTAACTTTACAAACAACAACTTTCTATTTATGTCTGAAGACCTACGTGCATTCTTATGATACTGATGAGCAAAATACTCACGATGGACTGCGGCCTTACATATAATAGCATTAGAACACTACAAAAAGTAAATGCAATACTACAGAATTAAAATCGAAAAATATTTTTTTACCCAAAATTGCTATATTCAAAAAATTCAAACATGTACATTATCACTCTAAATGCCGTTTTGACTCTTCTGATTTAATATTTTCCAAAAAAAAAAAATTGAATAGCTGTTTAAGAAGCTAAAAAGGTAGTTTATACTTATTTTGACTAACTGTATACTGGTTTTATGCAGCAACGAACTGGTTCTAACCGGATGAGCATCGTAAAAAGCTCAACAGAATTATAAAACAAAACAGAGTATTTTTAGTTTTACTGAATATTGAGATCCATGATCAGAGCAGTCACCCTGAATATAATTTGACGCTATTTCTACCTTGGATTTCGTTGTTTATTTTTCGTTCTCATATACGATTCCTTTGAGGTATCTTGTTAGACACATATGACGCCTGTCAAGGCATTGACAAACCGTGCTACGAGGCATGTTTGTTTGTGTGGACAACACCTTTTATATTTTGTTGAATATCTCTAAAACAAGTCATCAAACTGACAAAAAAATTTGCAGGAAAGTGTAAAAATGATTGTTCCTTGTCACTGTCATTTTTGTTCTTATTTTGTATTTTAAATTAAAGTTTGAACGTTGCCATGGTACCCAAATTTATCATTTTTCTAAAAATATGCTACTTTATGCCTTTTGTTTTTTTCTACCAAATATCTTTTTCTTACAATAGAAGAAGTTTAATTTATACGAATATGGTAAAAGAAAAATGAAGAAACGCTACTTCGTTATGATTTTATAAGCTTTTTCTTCAAGCTCAATTAAACTGTCATTCTAGCATTAGGGGATTGCGTTGCTACTTCGTGTGTAAGTAATAATTCGTGCATTGACAAAAAAATTTAAACTATTTTACCAATACGCACTTGAGTTTAACATCATGTATGTTTTACTTTTTTCTGAAAGCAATAGTGGCAAATTTAGTTTTTGTGGCAACCGATTATTTTAATATTGCAAGCATTTTAATTTTAACTTGATTTCTTGTTTTTACCGAACTAACTGCTTTTCACATAATTTAAGATAAAAAGCTGTCACATAGCATGGAACAAAAATTCTAGTGCTCCTGCTGGCTGTATGCGATGCCATTTGAAAGTGCTTTTTATTCTATATTAGAAGCTAGAACAATATCTTGCTGGCGGAAAACATATAATTGAAACTGATATGTTGCATAACCCTAGCTATGTTTTGGGAGGGCGGCTCTGCGTGGCAACCTGGAAAGTAGATGCCCCATGTTTGGGGTAGTAGTTTTAATTTATCATCGTGCAATCATGTTATTTTGCCATTTAAATTATTTACAATTATGGAGACTTTGGAGCATAATATTACTTTTTTTGTGCTAAGGTACATTTGACCTTAATTTTTTTAATACATGTTAATATACGTACATGATGCCTTAAAAGTTTGAATTCGTCGTGCAGTGTCCGTGTTTCTTCGGCGTTCGGCTAGCGTAAATAGCGGTAATTTAGGAATTTTGGTTAATCCAAGTTTAATCAAAATTGCACGCTTGATAGCAGCAGCTCGGTTGTTTCTAAAATATACATGTGTGTATAAATGAATAACTATGTATATATATA
>JAOXYB010052356.1:0-11544 GCA_028565635.1 Phoronis ovalis
TTTAAATCATATATATATAGCACATTTTAATACTTTTTGTAGGATTCACATGATGTGGCAGCACATATTAAGAAATAAAGAACATACCGACGCTATTTCAGAGGTATTTTTAAATAACGGATAGATTTTCTTCCCCGATTTTCTACGGCGCTACTGCACAAGATCCAAAGCACAATAGTTGAATTGCTGTATTTGAATTTCGTTAGGACTAGCTCTCGCGGAAGATGTGTAACTTGGGTTTGCCATTCTTCTTTACCGTTATATACAGCCCACTTACCATCTACTCTCTAGTGATATCTATCCTGTCTCCAATGCTATCAGTACTTACCTTCCAGTCTAACACCTCCTGGTCTGCAGAAACGTAAATGTTAGAATTTTTCCGATTTCGCTGCACATTAAACAACAGCACTATAATAATGAAAGGGTGTAAATTTCTTATCCACCCATACACCGAGTTCCCTTCTGTTTCAGAAGAGTCGAATGTGGTGAAAAGATCAACCGCAATCGCCCTACCCCTCGCTTAATCCTTGTTATTGTTATTTCTGGCAACAACAATGAATGGACGATCTTATTACGTTACAACTATTATCAGTTCGACCACGACAAATGTAGATTATAGCTAGGTGGTTAAGCTATAATAAATTAAATAGAAATTGAGAAAAAGGGCTTTTCGCTTAAACTGAGCGGTCCAATATTTTGGAATAATGGAACAAGTAAAGGTCATATATTACGGTATACCTAGTACGTGTTCACCAAATTTCGGGAAAATAGACATTTAGCTGCAAAAAATATGTCTTCGTCGTCAAAGAAACGTATTGTTAAACATTCAATAAGTTCTTACATAATAGTTTTTGCTTTGGGCATTTTTTTAGTTAGTTATTTTATTCTAAAAATATCTAATTATAGTCCTAATAATAGGCCCAACATCTGACGTATTGGTTCCAACCCTTTAATTTCCTATTAAAAAACTATCGTCTTTCGAATTTAATACAAGCTCACCCGTACAATGATACAACGATACTATATGGTCTTAGATTGTTATTATCAAGTTACAAAAGTGCAAATCGACACGTGTAAACAAGTCAGATGGTTAAAAATCAGTGAAAATCAATGTAGACACCCGGTACACACCATTACGGTCGGCTTCGCATTTATTAAGTTTAATAAATTCGTTAAAATTCAACAAGTGTTATGGCACAGGAAATATTTGTATATTTTTCACTTGATAATAACAAACCAAGACCGTTGGAGCATTGCTGTATGAAAATTTTCATCGTTTTTGTTAATTTCGAAAGACATAGTTTTTGAATATGTCAGTATTGGTCCTATTATTAGAACTAATCTAATTAGCGTATTGGGTATTTCTATAGCTTTGAACATATAGTTCTTAAAAGATGCCATTTCGCGAACAATATAGGGAGTATATTTGAAAAACTTACACAGTATAATTTATTTGTCAGTAAATATGATTTTATTTTGCATATTAACTTTTAAAATCCGCAGCCGTTTTGTTCTGGTGACTATGAATAACATTGTAAGGCGCGATCAAATTAAACACTCATAATTTTAGCTTTGTAGTATTTTGTATATTAAAAATGTATGGCTTATAAATAGTATAAAACGCAGTATTATTCATATGGACGAAAGCCAAATGATCGTTTGAAAACGGACAACCCACAATTGACGCACACTCCCGTTACACGAATAAGGTAACATTGCATTACCACTAACGCATACGGTAGTTTCTGTTATTTAGTAGGTGACATTTCTTCAGATCACGGCTATCTTTTGTTACTTCACTGCTTCTGGTGAATGACTTACTATAAATTTAATATGTACACACGATTGCATGCATTATCGCTTTTCACGCGGATGTAGAGTATCAGTGAGATATACAATTGTCAGTGTCTGCATTATGCCCCCGAGTATGCCCCTCCATGCTTTGCATAATTGCCCTTCTGCGTACAACAACCGTAACCGTGAGCGTTAACAATAGCATCGACAGGTATACATTGTAATCTATTCATCATAAGGTGTTTGCATATTGTAAGTTTTGTCCCAGAATACATTTTATCATGTTGTTGCAGGTAATCCCATCAAGCAAAAACTTAAATAAACAAAACTGAAGGAATCAAAGCACGAGACTGCTATTTCACCTGGTTGATCAATTCTGTGATGTATTGGTGAGATGCTGAACAAATCGGTGGTCAATTACAGCTAAAACAGAGATTTTTCCTTTTAATTCAATTTATTTGCATGTGTGTATTACCCGTTTATATGCACAACAAAGTTGTATAAAATTATTCATTCCATCATTTTAATATATTTGCATCATTGTTTTCGTCGAGTTTTACGATGCTATGCAAACTTGGAGGAATTCAAGGACG
Organism: Phoronis ovalis; assembly: GCA_028565635.1. Lineage (NCBI taxonomy): Eukaryota > Metazoa > Phoronida > Phoronidae > Phoronis > Phoronis ovalis. Next base: position 2,388 of record JAOXYB010052356.1, read on the forward strand.
GAAGGGATAGGTGACTTGCATATAAATGTCTTTTAGTAATTTTCTTTAGTTTATGTTCACGAGTTCTTTGTGATATCATTACTACTATAGCGATCAATATGATAATCGTAAGAAGTATGAGCCATATGATTATTCCAAGAATGATTTCTGTCCTCAGTAGACTTCTTGTGCCAACACCTATAAACAACAAAATAAAAGTATAGCCAGCTCCCGGGACGTACAAATGAAAAGCTACAGTATTGAAGGCATTTTATCACAAAAAGTTTCTTTATATGGTAATTATTTTAAAAAGAGCATCAACAATTTAAATGGGTATAAAACAATTTATGGCTTCGGCACTGTATTTAACACCTGGCGAAGCACGTAATCAAAATTGATCTACTACATTTTTCTTGATTTTTTTTACGAAATACTTATTCGCTTGTATATAAAGAAATGTAGTTATGTACCGTAAGTCAGTTTATTCCGAAGCTACATATTATCTGTTTCACTTATGATTAAACAACCAAATTCTACTAATATAATTTCGGAGAAAACAAATTCTCTAAAATATCTCTTTTCGCAGAAACATTCTTTCCAATGATAAAAGGGACTTTCTAATATATGTCAACATGTTATTTCCAATAAAAGGTTTAAAGCTGCACTCCACAAAGCATCCAATTGTAACTAAGCTGCACAAGCTTCAAATCTCACACAAATCAGGTTGCGCTAACTTGAAAATTCCTCACTCACTCACTAAGACGAAGAACTTGACTGTATAACTCGACAAGTTAGGAGGCACTTAGTTGTGATTAAAATGACACCAACTTGCAAACCTTGGTTAATCTACATTTCAACTGGACAGTTTCTGGAAAGGAGGTCCTAATTTTAATTATTTGTCTTATCATTTCCCCGGAATTATCCGGGAATTATGTTCTAATCATCACTATCTAACCTGTTTGTGCTGCTGTGTTGGTCGATGCTCTTTCAGGACTGACACATATATAGTTGGCTACTGTATTCACACAGGTATCTCCCTTGCCACATGTATGAAGTCTATGCTTACATTCGTCAACGTCTACAACGAAAGAAACGATCAGACAGATCTGAAATAAGGTGGGATTTTTTCAACGGTAACTAATTATCAAAGTGTAATTATTATAGTTTCTTTGGAGTAGTCGGAGTAAAAATGGACATGTATCTCAACCACATAGGATCGAAGCTTAGCTCATTATGTCTAATTAGACTTTTTGTCTTTTGTTAATGAGTAATTACCACCTTATACATTTCTTGAGAGCTGACAAGTATGTTGTAGATAATAAGCATGCACCTGTTCGCGTCACTGGTTGCAAGCTCAAATCTTCTCCTATAGCATGTTGCATTTTGTTAATGAATAATGACACACTTCTACGACAATAGCTCAGGGCCACCATATGTATGTAGCATTTTCCCAATTTGCCTCGTACACAAACAAAGAATCGATGAAACAAAAAAAAATACCAGTAATGCATAAACAAAAGATCTTACATACCAATACAGGTGTTGAGATCTGGCGCTAAATTGTACCCTGTAGTACATTGACACAAATATGTCCCAATAGTATTTATACAATCCTGCTGACAACCTCCGTTGCGTTCTGAGCATTCGTCGTAATCTGAAGTAAACATGAATTACTATTGCATAACTTTGCATGTTAGGTAGAATTTCGTATCAGTGTCCAGTTTATCATCCACTGAAGACCAATTTAAAATTTCTCAGAAACAGAAATTTACCGATGCTTGACGCGATGACAGTTAATTTTGTTGAAAAATATGATAATTTAGCGTTCCTATAGAATGTAAGATATGTACATCTGGAATCCAATTCCAAATTTAAAACATTTTGGTTTCCAGGATTTTGGATCATACTTGGAGCTCTTTATCATTTGCTTAAATATCCAACTATGAAACTGCTGGATTTTTTCTACAATGATCTCCATAGAATCCACTGTACATATTCCAAATCCAATAATAATTTAAGAGAACAAGATTGAAACGTTTTTTCAGTAACCTAGACAGGTAAGTAGTTTTCCCAAAGATAATTGATTCTCACCTGTGCATCTCTTGAAATCCTGCGTGAGACTGTAACCTGCATTACATGTACAGCCATAGGAACCAAATACATTCACACAACTGTGTTCACAACCTCCATTATTCATTTGACATTCATCAATATCTACAGGAAGAAGAAACGATTCACGATGAAACATGCTCTTCACACATTTACACTGATATCTTTATTTTAATAAAAGCATTTCTGTTGATTCATAATCGAACCAGTTACTGTTTACCTCATAAGGTAAAAAAATCCATTTTTGTCAATTAATTTAAGGTACTCCAATCTCAAGGTGAAAACGAGATGGAGATCTAAATATCATAAATTAGTTCATAAAACTTTCCCAATATACATTTTTTCACAAAAGGTTTAAATCGTTTCCCATATGAAAGTGGAGATAAATTCAATATCGACAAGCAAGATTCACCCACATAAATGCTTACAACAGCAAATCACATTATGAATCACAAGAAATGCTTGCCACGTATATCGTCAACCCGTTTTTCACACGAACAACATTTTTTTACTCAAAAAATTGCTATTCAAAAAATTTAAATATGTACGTTTTAAAATATCTCAAGGTACCGTTTTGACTTTTCTGATTTTTAATTTTTTTCACAAAAAAATTGAAAAATGGCTTTTGAAGCAAAAAAACACAGTTTACATCCATTATGTCCTACTCTATACATTTAACATAAATGAAAGCAATATTTTCCTGTAACTCACCTATTGCTCCAGGTGGTCCCGGGAGTCCAGTATAACCAGTGGGTCCAGTCACACCTCTTGGTCCAGTGGGGCCTTTGACCCCTGTTACTCCAGCTAAACCTGTGTAACCAGTTGGTCCACGAGGTCCAAAGGGTCCCATAGGCCCAAGTGGGCCAGGAAATCCAGGATGACCAGTATATCCGGGAATCCCTAGCGGGCCCCTCTCCCCAACACCACCAGTAATTCCGGGTGGTCCTGTTGCACCCAGTGGACCAGCTGGTCCGGTTGGACCATAAGGACCTAAGCCTCCTGTAGACCCTTGCGGACCTGGCGATCCAGGATATCCTATTGAGCCTGGTGGGCCAGGCGGACCCTAGAAATAGTATACATTTCAAATGATATTTTCTTTTGTCAGATGGAAAGGGAATCTATAAAAAGTGGTGTTTTGACCAAGGTAATTATATCAAAATTGTTATGAGAAGATTTTCGCATCCTATATTTTGTTTGTTGGAGATATAACTGTTGTGTCTTATTTGTCAATTATGCAAAGGAATTACCAATATCAAGAGTTAACGCATCATGCCAAAGCTAAAATTCAGGATGATATTCGAATATAAGCTTTCACATGTTTTAAGGGCATCACTTTAATTGTGGTGCCTTTAAAACATTCCAAAGGTAATATTCGAATATCATCCTTATGACACACAGTACACTACTCTAATTAGGTTTAAACTAAAAGGTATCTTTACCTGGATACCAATCTGTCCCGGGCCACCAGGTTGGCCGAAAGAGCCCGTCTGTCCGGTAGGCCCAGGCAATCCAGGTGAGCCAACAGGCCCAACTGCACCTGGGGATCCATATATAACTGGAAACAAAGGTCTGTTTAGAAGCACTTTTACATTTGTGAGACAAGGGGGCGCACTTCATGAATAATTATTGCAAATCGTTCTTTTGACTATTTTCACCTAGTTATATGCCTAGTTATAATGCTTGCAATCAAGAGTAAACACTAGCATTTTACAATTGGTATTTCCTTGAAACTTTGGAATAAAGCATTTACTTTTTAGTTGCATATAAAAAAATAGAACTTACTTTAAAATATTAACGATGCTACTATTAGTGTAACAATAAGACATGGCCCTAGAATGTGACCATTTACATGACCGCTATAGATCGCCTGTGTTCAGAAAATCTTGTGTAAACGCACCTTCAGCAACAGTGAACCAACCAAAGCTTAGTATCCATAGGCATAGTAATTTTGTTATCATACCGCCGTGTCCAACTATTTTACCTAAAGAAAAATCATAGAAATTGATGTTACCTGTTGGAATGAGTGCCCATAAAACATTACTCCTGGATTTCATGATATTTTTACATAACTGTGTAATGAGAAGTCTTTCAATTTTTTATTTTACTCTAGCGGCCTGGGACTAATATAGTTATAATAGTCCCCGGGAATATAGTAGTACAAACTCTGTGCTAATCATGAAATAGACGTGAATCCCGAAGTAAAGTTACAAAGTAACTATATGGATATATATTCTCAATTGTGCAAGAAATTAGGTATAATCAATTTGTATAATCAATGTACAATATTAAGTACAACAAACCTGTAAAATAATTACCCCAAGTATGACGCTTTTGATATTCAACACCATATAATATTAATATAAAATAAAATCAGGAATAAAAATCTCCTTGAGTTACTTTGAATTATCTATAAAATATTTGAAATCTACCATTTACTCACCTAAAACTACCTAAATTCCGTAAAATATTTTCTAGCTTTTAACATCAACAACGAAATATATGTCTTAAATAAATTACGAATCTACTCCCTGTTAAACACTAACCAAGCTTGTTTAGCGTCTATTCGTGTATGCATTCAATATATTATGCAATTGTGTATTGTATAAAGGATTTTTATTATTCATAGGTTAGGGCGCAACTTGCCCACAATGTAATTTCGATTATGTATTGGAAATTTACGTACAATGTAACATTGAGTATAGCTCTACCTGGAGTGGAATAACAAATTCAAACCCACACGCAGCAGGCACAAGGATAAAGCTTATTATAAGAGAATCAATATAATAATATTAAATATCTTCAAGTATGAAGGGAAAATTATCTAGTAATTACTTTTGTCCATGCGCGTGGTGTCAATTAGGTCCAGCTGCCCTGCGGTTGTAAGGTATCATGGGCTCGTGCTTATTTTTAGTTTAAATATTCCATACTAAATTTTGGGAAATGTTTAATCTCGCATTTCAGGCAATCATGCACCCTCTTGAACTTAATTAGCTCTACATTTTTAGTTAGATATTTGTTTTGCAGTTGCATTGCAATAAATAGTTCGTCCAATGAGTCATGTTATGTATGGTTACTGTTGTGATCGGCCACTAGATGGCGACATATGCCATTTTGCTTTTTCGAAGAGTTCCCAAATCATGCAGGTCACTTTTGAAACAGACATGTTCTCTTTCTTCCTTCGTGTTTCACGGAGATATACTGACAGTCGTAAGTGTTGGTAGGTATTTATTTAACTGCTAACCTAACGTTCAAATCAGTACCTAGACGTATATGATTACTTTTCTAGAAGGTGATTTCCGCTTGCATCAGGTCAGTGATATTTAGCAATTTTTTCTCTTCAGAAGTCGACTCGGGGGGGGGGACAATAATCACCCGAGCAATACAATTCACTGAATCATAACTTCACTGGTTAAACTTTGTTTAAAAACCTTTGTGAACCTCAGTACAACGTGCAGAGCAAATCAGAATATGACCTCCTCAGTCAATCATAACACTTGCCTTTTGTTTTCAAAAAAATAAGTGAGCTGCTAGGCAACGAAACGCTTCAACCACAAAAACTTTGGATTTTTTTTTCTCTTTCATGTATTTGCAGTGATGCTGCAAGCCATGAACCATTCAGTGTAACTTGGAACAATCTTCCATTGCTTAGGAACAGATACGTGAGCAACTTATTGGGAAAGTTATTTTTTAACCGACTATCTCAGTGATCAGAGTAGGAAAAAGTCAAGCTCTATAATTTTAAATTTGTACACATTTATTGCAAAGTTTTCCTTAATAATCACTGTACAATCTTAAATTCGATTACATGTACAAAATACAAGAACAACACTATACAATACATTTGGATTAAAAATTTTGATTGTATGTATCCCTTCACAACTATTTTTCAGTTGCAGGCAAGAATTTTGTGAATCTTGAAAATAAACTATATGCTAAATTTTCAAATCAGAGAATATACAAAAATGACTGTATCACAGAATATACAAAAAATGACTGTACATGAGCAATAATTATGAGTAGAAAAATATCACCAAAAATCCTGGATGCATATTTTTTTCAATTATACAAGGTGTTAAACCTAACATCTATTTTTCTATTTTTGTCCCTACCACCTTCAATACCCTGTTTATTGGAAGATAATATTACATTAAGCATATTGGGTAGGGTAGTAGTAACTGGCACTTCTTGAAACTTCAGTTGCATACTGTTTCCGCCATTTTTCATCCTTTCTTGCACGATTGCGTTTCACCATCATAAATACAATTATAAGTAGTAAAATAATAGTAAGTATAATTAGCCACACTATAAGTCCTACTATAACGTTACGAGTTAGTAAACTGTCGCCTGTAACTTCAGCTGAATTACCTACAAAGAGATATCATATACATTATTATTATTATTATTAATATACTGTGGTCATTAAATGGACTCTTTCTGTCACTAGGATGTTCCTTTTTATTACAATGCATACCTCAAGAAAGTCCTTTTTAATTTTAGTAGCAAACACTTTATAATTAATAATCCAAATTTTAGCACAAGCAGTTCTTATACAGTAGCAAGGATGAATTTCAGTTTAATACAAATTGCCCCAAATAGATACATACCTCCTTTACCACTAGGATCACCTATTGCCAAACAAAGATGGCCACCCTCTGTGTTGATACACTGTTGGTCTTTGGTACACTCACCATTTGTAGAACCACATTCGTCAACATCTGAAATAGGCAGGAATTTACTATAAGTTTCATTCAAAAGGCGTATTTATGAATCATAATATGCTCCAATAAACATAAGCTGTTGCAAAGAGTAATTCGGAATCTCTCAAAGGTGATTGTCTTTAATTTTTTTTAATTATTTAAGATTTCACCAGTGGTATTCCTGTGGAATTGCAGTAATGTATATCTAATGTACAACATTGCTACTTATATTTCTGATTATAAGAGCAATAGTGTTTCTGATTTACACATCTAAACAAATACAAGATTCTCTACAGAGTTTGGTACTTCTTTTAAACATTGTTTTTATCTCTTTAATTGTATTTTCATCGGAAATCTCTCAACAAAGGCTTCTACTTTATATCTTTACAATAACTGAAATTTTACTGTTAGTTAAACTATCCTTGTAATTCAGGTATACCTGTAAAGATTTGCTAATCAGAAACTGCTGTAAATGAATTAACCTGGATGACTCGTACAACAATTGCCTCACCTAAGCATGTATGGGTGTCCGCAGCCAGGTAAAAACCAGGTTTACACAAGCAGTTGTAGCTACCGACATAGTTGGAGCAGAACATTTGACAGTCCCCATTCATAAACTCACATTCGTTACGATCTGGAACATTCATAAAATAGAAAAATTAAATGTAGAAAAAAATTAAAGGGTAGAAAAATTAAAATGTGGTCAATCTCATATCCTCCTGATATGGATGATATGCTTCCTTCATGCTCACTTCAAGCGTACAAACATAAAATTAATTGATAGAATCTTAGACTTTATTATGTGCTTTTTAAAGTCTTCCATATCTGTGATTCATTCATGTGTACAACAAACAATTTGTTACAGTCCTAGAAAGTAACAATGCTTTCATTATAGGAATCATAAATGTATTTACAAGAACTAGTATATAAACACTAGTCATGTTCTAGCAGACAAATGCATTACCTGTACATGTCTTAAGATCTATGTTGAGACGATACCCCTCATTGCAATCACAACGGTAACTTGCAAAGACGTTGACACATCTATGTTCACATCCACCATTGTTGACAGTACATTCATCATAATCTGAAATTGAAATGAAGCAACAATCAGATGTTGTACGGTTGCTATTTTAATTTTTTTTTGCAATGGTGCTGAATTAGCCTTTCATGATATCCGTCAAGCGTAGTTAAACTGTGACCAGAAATGCATAAGTTTTAAATATTAAGTGTTACTTGAAGAAGTTCAGTCAATAATCAGAAAATGAGATATAATAATAATTGTAGTGGTAGCACCCTTGTAATACCAAACTTATCTGCTTCGTGTATGTCAACTATTTAATTTTACGGTGCTATTCTTTACCCCTCCCAATTTCAATTTTTCAGTGTATTGAACACTGCTGTTCTGCCCTTTTAATTGTTTCAAAGTTATAATTTGAGTGTACAGTTTTAATATTTCAGTTTTGAAACATTTTTCGATGAAATAAATATTTACTTTACTTTAATGTTATGAAAGTATATGTAAATATACACTTTTGGTGATTTGAATGATATTCAAAAAGTCATATGGGATTTCTTTTTCATTCATCCAGGGTTTTTTTCAAATAAATTCTAACACAATTCAAATGTATTTAAGGAAGTTCCTATGTCATTACTAAGTCATATCATAAAACTTTTAATTTCTATTTAGTCTTTTTACTGCAAATAATATAATTCTAAGGATCCATTGTATTCAACTGGGCCCAAAATGGTGGCCATCTTGGACTTTTCCAAATGCAAAATTTGATATTTTAAACATTTTATGGAAAACTAAAAAATTTCTTGGCTACATTTTATTTCTATAAACCGAATTAAATCATCAAATGTACTAAATTTCAGACTATAAACATTATCAATGAAATAAACCTGTTATTAGATTTTTTTAAATCACGAAAATGCTATAGTTCACAAAAAAGTAAAAACAACACAAGTACCCTTGCAGAATGTTTAATAATGTCATAACATATACCAATGTAGAAATGAACTACTTTATTTGTGCCAATTTTGGAAAGTATCTTTTGAAAATTCAAACTTTTATAAAATTTTAAACTTGGCGCATTTATTTCTCAGGGTTACCTATCTTATAATTATGCATATATAAGACTCGGTACAGTTAACTGATGTTTCACATCCACTACCTGATGTTTACACTCAGGTTTTATCTCAGCAATTTTTAACTACCATTCCCAACAACCGCCACCAGTTGCTGTTGTACGTTTAGTTAAGGCTAAGCAGGACCCTCATCACTGTTTAAATAAAAATTCGTGAAAAATCTGCATTACATTTTTTTCACTCAAAAGAGATGTTTTCTAAAACTTTAACATTCAAGCTAT
>JAOXYB010052378.1:0-11540 GCA_028565635.1 Phoronis ovalis
GTAAAACGTCGTTACAACTACATAGACGTCAAATCCACACATCCATTAAATATCAATTTTAAAAAAGATACCTTTCAAGGAAATTAAAATTATCACAGAGAGCTGTTGGTGTGCGCATGCGTGTCAAAGATCTGACCACATTAATGCTATTTTTAACATGCTAGCATACTGTACAATAGGAATTCTGTTGTCAAATGTCTCACAAGAAAATTGATGATTTAATACAATCATCAAAATTCACGTTACAATAACCATGTATGTGCTTATTCTTTACCAGCATATATTTACAACTGAAAAGCTTTAAAAAAATTAATATACGGATAATACTAACATAATAGTTGTCAAACAAGAAACTGCGTGCGACGATATAACTAAGTGTCAATATAGAAACACGCGCGATGCTAATGTGATTAGAAATAAAAATGATAATTCATTTATTTTTCATCTTTGGTGTTTATTTCTAGGGCAACAAATTCATTTCGTGTTGATTTATATCTGTTGTTAGGGTAATTTTCCTAGCAGTTACAAAAGATATTGTTTAGGTCGCATGCAATTACTAGTTTAGCGTAAAGGTTACACCTGGGTAAAATATTTCCGACGCATCGAGTATTAGCAACAAATGACTTGAAATGCTACATCATGAAACTTTAGAAACAGAAGACGATTAATTACATTGTACTCATGTGTTGTGACATATTCACATTAAGAAAAACGTGCTCATTGTTCTGGGTATATTTCTATTATTAGGACAAATTAACAATCGTTATGCGTTTCTTGACCCGGAGTCTTGATTTATTACATAGGCAAAATGAAACAGGATATAATTAAAATTACTGATTATTTACAAGCACGACCCTAAAATGTGAAAAAACTTGTTATCATGCTGATGTGTGATTTGCCTACATTACATCAGAGTTAGCTTTGTGATCAGTTGCATATATATTAAACTAACACCGACTACATTATAAAAACACACAAAAACGTCATAATATGTTTTTAGAAAAACGTATCAGTTATTTGCACACACACGGCAAAGGTACATGCACAATCAGTATCAACAGCACACAACTTCAGTCCTTATTGTTGCGTACTATTGCCAAACCTGGAAACCATATAGTTGTATGCTGTTGTACATGTACTTGAATTCTAAATTTACTTCATAGTATTTGTAAAGTACATTCCGTTACTTTCAATTAACTATACAACCCTGGATATACAACCTACATGAGTATACACAACCAAAAAGGTATATCACATCTTTAATAATTATACTGGCTCACATTCACGAACAAAAGGTGTAAACTCTGGTAAAAACTTTCAAGAAAATCAGATACAACTTCACAAGGAATCTTGCAAAATGTCATTATGGCTACAACAACAATTTCCAAAATTAAAGGTGAAATTTGATGCAAAGTACACTAGGTCTGTACATAACGGAATTTAATTTTTGATATAATGTTGTCACAAGGTCAATCACTCGTCAATCCCAACGAAGAAATCCCGGAAGTGTAAATTGTTAATGAATATTCGCTAAATGGCAAAACTGATCAACTCCAAAAAAATGACTAAAATAATAATCTTGCAGCGTCACCAGAGATAGTTTTTCGAAACTTATGGTATTTTAAGTCTAATATTTCGATAAGTTTATGATTAAATGTAGACTAAATTTAGACGTGTACTAAGTATATTTAGAACGTGTATTAATTATATTTAGAACGTGTACTAGATATTTAGAACGTGTTCTAAATAATAAGAACGTGTTCTAAATAATTAGAACGTGTTCTAAATAATTAGAACGTGTTATAAATATATTTAGAACGTGTGCTAAATATAATTAGAACGTGTATTAAATATTTAGAACGTGTACTAAATATAATTAGAATTACGTGTACTAAATATTTAGAACGTGTCTATAAGAAGACGTTTTGACCCTAATGGCTTTCGATAGATAGCTTTGAGAAACCTACCGCTGGTGGTCAAGTACACATTGATTTTATCGACTACAGTAAAAACCTGGAGTACAAATTTATGCAAAATACCGGCACAGTGGTGACATTAAAAAAATTTAAATAAAGTGGTGCTACACGAATTCACCTCATTACTACGATTCAATAATGGTTCATTTGCATATCTAGAATACAGTTGTTAACAAAATTTATAAAAGCACAGTACCTATAATATTACACGTAATGTTATGTATTTACACTGATATAAACATTAGATGGTGCTGGGGTACTATTTTTCTTCTGTACTATTGGTTTATCTTTAGACGAGTTGTTACTGTCTGGTGTTTTTGCTGTAAAATTCAACAAATAATGTGAGCAACAATTTTCAAGTGAATGTTTTATTTCTTGACTCTAGTAGTTATAATGTCTGCCATCCTATGTGGCATTAGTAGACATGATGACTCTGTCAGGATTATAGCAGGTAAAGTACCGACGCTAGTTTACTACTTTTGCTTATTTGAGTGAAGTATGACCAGTTTTTCTATAGATAAAAAGGTAATCGAACCTACCCAGATTTGTGTTTGAGCCCGCGTTGTTCGCAGTCGATGCAGGTCGAGCTACATCAGAGCCTGGATTACTCATACCGGAGTATGCTGTGGCATTGGTTATCGGTATAGTAGTAGCAGGACCATCTACAAAACGGGTTTTCATTAAAAATATTAAGCCGGATTAAGGCAATAAAATGTCACGTATGAGGAGCACATGTTGCTGCTAGAAGGCATGTTGTAACGAGAATAGATTCATTTCTAATAGAACAATTTCAATGATTCATTAGTTACGGCATTTTATGGTCGAAAATGAAGGTTTTATCATTCGTGAACAAAAAAAATTTTTCGTAAAACGCGACAGACAAAAATACTGCTGCAGAAGTCTTTCAAACTAATACCGTAATTTACAAAATCTGATACAGAATTTAAGTCTGCATTTTATCTAAAAAATATCAGATCGCTTAGAAATGTATCTACACTAATTATCTCGCTTGAAAGCCTTTTGGATATGTTCAGAAAAACTTAAACTAGGAGGAACTAAAGTTTTTACACGTCAAATATGCATATCATTGCTAAAAAATATATCACATGTATTCTAGGTGAACTATATACAGTATTTCCCAATCTTTATAAATCAAGAAAAAGAAACCAGACAATATACAGTTTATATCAAAAATGCCACAAATATCGTCACTCGACTACTATTTTATGCATCAATATATCGATTGCTAATAAAAAAGTATACATTTGCAATATACTCCACATTCATCACGCACGTGCTTTTATACATCTCACAGAACGAACGGCATGCAATCGTCTCACTGTAAGTACAAAACTGACATAAAGATGAGAGATTTGATAGTGGGGATACAAGGAAAGTATTTAATTGAGAAGACGAGAGATTAAACGTGTCAACTTCAATATGCAGCCTATGATTTTGATGCCCGATGTCATGCAGTGTCTACAACACAAAAAGTAATAAGCCTATATAAATGCAGATTGCAATTTGTGCAAGATAAAGTCCCGGCCTACCTAAGGTTTATTTTTAAATCATATCCCAAAACTAGCAATGCATTACCAATTGAAACATATAACTTAAGGATAAGCTTGTGTGTCATGTGTGTGTAGTCAAGCGAATTTGAAGTTGACACGGTTAATGTCTCTACATATAAGTGAAAATTAGACAATTGTTACCAACCAGTTGTTGTTATGGCAACAAGCGTTGAAGTGGGAATCTCTTTGGGGCTTTCACTGGATGGGGGTTTATCTGCATTACTTTGAGGCCGAGAACGAGGCGGATTATCATCTTTTTCATTATGATTCATCATAGTAAGCATAGGAATAGTCTCTTCGCCGCCTCCTAAAGATTAAATATCAATCATCAACATGGCTGATTATATCTTATTCCGTCCCTCTGTTCGAAGTTTATTCTGCTACGAATTTATCACTAATTCAAGAAGAAAGCAGTAAAAGTGAGTACGATTGAATCATGCAACAATTTTACTCAAACGTATTTTACAAGTATTTGAAGTTATACATGTACATAACCATAGTTACAACTAACATACAATGCAAGAAAAACAGCATATCATGTAAAACAAATCATAGGTTTACAGCCAGTTAGTAAAGTCACGAAGACTTACGATATAAATTGGTGCTACAACACAATGCACAGGTGTATTAAACGACTTGTCAATGTGCTTTCATGGTTCATAAACAACAAAACTTGTCAAGAAACGTTAAATTAATCTTGATACTCTCGTAAACAATGTATTCAATTCTGTATACCATGAAAACACGTTCACAATTAAATATAAGTGACTTTTAAAATACTTTTTCAAAACATGCTGAAATACAAAATACCAACCACAATTCAGAAATGACATACCCATATATACACACCAGAGAAGAATAGTTATTGGTGAAGATAACGACATACAAGCCTCAAACAAAATTTAAATCCGCTTCCTTATTGCCAAAAGATTATTGATCTCTCCGCAGTGCGTCCAAATCTGATTAGTCATTTTTCAGTCGCATAAAAAGCCAGTCTTATTTTCTCATGTGCTAGTACCCTTTCAGTGCACGCTCTCCCCTTGTTAATCAGCAAGTTGGGTAACTATCAGCGTATCTGACTAGAGTGTTACATAGTGTTTTTGAAATGCAATGATGCGCGGGTAGAGACATACTTGAGTATCCATACCTTCAAAGTTTTTTTTTCAAACATTACTTTCAAAAAAACCTTAAAGAGATGGATCAGTACGTCTATACGCGCGAGACACGTATCTGCAAATACTGCAGATGCATGGAAAGCACTTCTAAGATAAATACTATACCTCTTTCTACAATACAACGAGTAGCCGAGGGAGGGGCAAAGTTTAACACTACAAAAAAATAACACCTTAACAACATTGAATAGTAACAAAAAGCCGAAGACAAGAAACACCTAGATGTCGTCGCAAATTGAAATGTCACGCTGCATTATAAATAATAATAGAATTTGAACAGTTTTCAAAAAATCGCAGATGTCAGGAAAGAGAGATCGCTATATCAGTTGATCGTTGGCGGACATTTCAAGTTCCGTTTTAGACAAAGTAAGTCTTCCTATTACGAACATAGAAGTTACATAAAATCAGACAATACATTATTAGACAAAGCAAGAACGTTAAAGAGTAACGGAGAAAGCGCTGAAAAGAAGACATCGTAACGAAACTGTGGAATTATCAATATATTTATATATATATATAAGAAAAAATGCTTGAAAGCTGATTGGAAGAAGTAGAAGTAATTGTTTTTACTAGTTCACATTCAAATGTTATAAAGAAAGAAACATCAGTTATATAATATCTCACAGACACTTGAGTATTGAAAGTAATAAAAGTTAATTAAATATTAGTCTATTGGAAACTGAAAAAAATACCATCAGCCGCGGTATTAATTTACGTTTTGGATTGTATTCAGCATACTGGCGTGCCGTTAGTATTAAGCAATCATATTTGATATTACTTTTATGACCTGCCATGCAGATTAAATTTAGTGCGATATAAAGTTTGAAAAGGCTGCTTGCTCAGCGCACAGTCCGTAAACCAATCCAAAAGAATAGTATGAGAGAATGGGCCGGTTAACAAGGATGAAGGAATATGGGTTCTTGAAACTTTTCCAGTCCAAAAGTTAGATATTTTATAAGTTAGATTTCTATTATAAGCAAATATTTTTATGTTTAAAACTATGTTATTTAAATAGCGTCGGGGCTTGCAATAATTAAATTTTAAGCACTGCACAATCACTACATTAATGTTAATAAAAGGTTATATAACGTACATCACAAACAAGCTGGAGAATCACTATAAACTTTTACATTTAGCCAGTCACTATATACAGGTGACAAAATAACAAGTTCACAAAAGGTAGCCACCAGCCTCACAAGCGAATGCAAGGGAAACAGGGAATCGAAAATAAAAAATTCTAGCTGGGTTGCCAAGAAAAATTGTTGTACATGCTAAAGGAAAATAGACCCCAGAGTCACTTACTACTAAATGGCCGTATCATCTCCTGCAAAGCGCCCCCTTGCGCTTATGAAAATAAAGAAAAATTGTAGTTATGTACGGATATTTCACAAAAAATACTTCGTTACATTACAGAGATGGATCTAGGATTTTGTTAAGACATGACTCAAATTTCATTAGCTATTTCACGCTGCATTTTTCAGAATTAATGAAGAATGCTTTGGTTAATAATTCAGAAAAAAAACTAAGCTTAACTTTAAATCCGTCTCTGCTATTATTAGGTACAACTGATTATAACGAACCAATTCACATGTTATATATAGAATTTAATGGCACATGCAACTTCATTCCGGTATAGAGGGATGACATGCGAACATTGGGTTGACATCTACAACATTAGTTATTTAAACTTGATCATCTATGTACGTGACTACATCACATTTCAATATATGCGTTTTCATATCAAAATATAATTTAAAATTTAATAATATGAAAATAAATTACAACATCCGTTAACTAAATAGGGGTAACTATTGGATTATGGGGTATCGGTAGGGAGAACATTATTTCGGGTTTATTTGCAGACAGTTTCTATTGTCTTTTGCGAAGTAGAGGTAAATGCTTTTAAAATAAATTAAATTTTATCTAGTAGCTAATCGAATATTTTGTTGGGTTTGCACCTAGTTGGTATCGAGAATAATATCGAGAAAGCGTGTATGAAGGAAACAGGAATGTGTGTGCAGTATAGCCTGGAATGTAACTTGTGCTACTAAATAGTAAATAAAAGAGATATATATATATTGTGCACTACAACTGAAAAGAAAGTAGTGACAAAATTTAACATATTAAAATGATTTTTTAAATCGGAAATCAACTCCAGCGAGAGTTGCTAAAATATAAAAGCCCTTTTGTAATATGTTCTAGTTCATAATGAGGTCTGTAGTTAAGAAGGAAGTAAAACACCCATAAATGTCTTACCTATTCTGTTAAGCTTTGCATCTAATGGGTGGTTAGCCTTAATTGCATTCATTCGACGATTCTGGTTCATACCTCCTGGACCTCCCGCATTGGGTACTTTCGGTCTGACAGCTTCTACGGGTAATACACGACGTCGTTTTTTGGGCAGTTTGGACCTCGCTTGTGTGTGCGAATAAAACATCGCAAAATTGCTGACAATAACAGGTACAGGGAGTGCAATTGTCAGCACACCAGTGAGGGCACATAACGAGCCTACCAACATACCAACATATGTCTTCGGTGACATATCACCGTAACCAACAGTAGTCATGGTAACAATTGCCCACCATAATCCTAGTGGTATACTAGTAAAGTCATTATCAGGATTATATTGCAATCTTTCGGCGTAAAATATAAGCGCTGCAAAAATGACTATACCCAAAACAAGGAAAAACACTAAAAGACTTAATTCCTTTGCACTTGCTTTGAATGTATGAACAAGAATTTTCAGCCCTGCTGAATGTCGTGTTAGTTTAAATAATCTCATGATACGAATTATGCTGAAGAATTCTAAAATGTCCGATTCTTGTTGAAGGCTCTTTAATAAGAAATCCATGTAAAAAGATAACGTAGCAACGAAGTCAATGATATTAACAGGTGCCTTTAAGAAGGTAAGCTTATTGGGTGCCACTATAAATCGTATTATTATCTCGAATGTAAACCATGCATTACAGGCACATTCAATATAAAAAAATGCTGTATGTGGTTCGGTTTTTGTCTTTTCCAAAGTCCACGAATCATTACCCATGAATGTGCTAACACTAATATTCCTTATTTCAGGCACGCGCATGTCTGGATGTGTCTTCAGGCAAAATGATAAGATTGATATAACGATGAAAAATACAGAGATGATACCAATTACCTGAAATAAGGAAAGGTTTATTAATACGAGTATTTTATTTGAGAAATAATGGTATAATACATCTTGAAATTGCACTATTGTTTAGGCACGCCTATAGAAAAATACTAAACAGCGGCAACTAAATTTTCTTTGCAGCTAATGTGTAACTCAAAGATACCCCTCAAATCAAATTGTTATATTCATTAGAATGGTCTTAGTTTATCTCTAATTAAGCTTAATTAGAGATAAACTAAGACCATTGTTACCTAGGGAATTCCTTATCTTTTGTGTAAGCTTTATTTGCACGTTGGAATTGCAGAAATGATTTCGACTATCGATTGAAGGAATCGTTATTTTGGAATATTTTCGCAATTACAGTGATTAAAGAACATAACATTGCAATGCAATCAGGGATAATTCTAATGCTCCACAGGATATCAGGCTGCTATTAGCAACAGTATTATTTTTTCTGCAAATTCGAATGGAGAGAGCTGCCCCCTATTGGTTTTGGATAAAGTCATTGTTTTTAGCATAATCAGTATGTGATAACACGAGACAAAATAAAGTGATGTAATAAGAAAATCAATAAAATATGCAGGTTTAAGGTTTAATATGGCCACTTAGCTACAGAAAATTAATTTACTAGACGATTTAACTTATCCGTGACTAACTTGATGCGCTAAAATGTAAAGGCTTAAATCAGCCCATAATTTACATCGATTCAACATGGATGTTTCACTGGATTATATACACCTTACTGCTGTATTCTGTTTATAGTAAATAATACTAAAATATATTTTACAATTTACTATAATTTGTTAGAAAATATATTTGCAATGATAACCACATAGATCTAAATTGCCAATTGTATTTACCCCAAGGTATTTCAAAATAATGAGTTATATCAACAAAACAATTCTATTCAAATTTCTCTTCATCAATTTGACATCAAGGAATTTATTTCTTTGTTTCGCCTCCATGCAAATTAACATAGAACTGAAATATGAATTTGTGCCGGAAACAGAGAAAATTGTTGCTTCCTTTCGACAATAACGTCATATTGGTTGAGTAAATGTACTGATGAAATATAAATTTTTAACCAAACGAGCATATCGACATTTACATAAAATCTAGGATTGGCATTAGAGCCCGGGGGTACTGCCATTCAAAGTCACCATATATATGTGCCGCCCAATAGGCCCCCTTTTTCATTTGCCACATTTACCACAGGGTATGTTTTTCACGCTTCTGAAAGCTTTATTTACCACAGGTATACTTTTCTTGTCGAATATTTACCACTGGGTGTATTTTCAAAAAATATTCGTTTACCACAACATGGAAAACGCATTTACGACAGGTATGAAAAATTAAGGTTCGTAAATTTTTCCATATTTATTTACCACAGGGTACATAATTTACAAGTGAATTTTGAACAGGGTATCTATTTCGGGAGAGTTACTTACGACAGGGTATATTTTTCATGTTCTTTCATTTACGACAGGGTATATTTTTGGTGATCTTTATTTACCACAGGGTCAGGGTTTTTTACCCTTGGCGGCACACCCCTACGAACTTTTCTGTCAAGTACCCCCCGGGAATTAGAGACATCTTTAGCTTTTCTTGTAGGGTCAAAACGGAGTCAAAAATTGAATTTACACTGAATCCAATGTATCAATGAATGCAATACGTTTCAACATGCAATTAAACTGGGCACAATATTTAGAGTAACACCATGTACACACTAGCAATTAACGTGAAAATTCTCCCGAAATATGGTACACGATTTTTAGTAGGATAATATCCAATATTTGACTTTATGTTGTTGAACTTAAATTGCAATACTACCAACATTTCGCCTATTTGTACGCGTCAGTCAGTTACTGTCTGCCTGTACGTAGCGTTGTCATCTGGGTGGGTTAAACTGGGATTAGGTAAATATTAATACGCATTGTCGTCATTACACATAGTAATTCATATTCATTTATATAATCAATTTTTTAATTTGAGACATCTTTCTTCGTTCTAAGCAATTCCGGGTAACGTTACAATGATTCGTTAAAAAGCAGAGATATGGTGGCTTACTGCTTCTTAATAATGAGTCTACAGAGGATTTTATGTCTTCGGGTACATTTGAATAATTCATACTGACAACATTTTATGATCAAATTCAAATGTGCTTATCTTGTTAAAATTCTATCCGCATGCTTCAAACGTACATAACAACTTTATGCTTTATTAACGCGGAATTGTTAAACTCTGGCACTGGGACTATTCAAAGCTCTGGAGGAATGACGAATAATGATATTTTTAACCACCGGTGCGGTCACCATCTAATCTCAAAGTAACAAAACATTAATATTTCATCATTTAGCAGTAATCCACATTGTGCAGAGCTATGCACGGTAAATGAAATATTATTGTTGTTTTATTCTGATACTGTCATTCTTTCAGCTGATTTTCTTACGGAAAACTAAGAAATGAAATACATAGTTTAATCCGAAAAAATCAACGTTCTCATTAATTTATTTTTATAGTTTCGTATGCTGAAATACTATTTATATAGTTTTGTATGCTGAAGTACCAAGTTACCCACAGAAGTGGGCAACAACAAAAACACAGATAAATTCTAACTATCACGTATGTCTTTGTCTTAGCCTATCAGTGTCACAGGTTTTTCTCTCAGAAATCAGACTTCCTGAAATTTCAATATGGACGTCCATGATGCAACATTTGTTTATTAGGGTAGGTACTGTACAAAATTGGACGGATGTGATAAACGTAATAGATTTATAAGTGTATAGATACAGACATTTTCTTGCCTCCTACAGGATTTTTGGCCCTTAATGTCAATAGTTTGAATTTCTATTTCATAACTTATCGATCCCAGTTATAAATAGACTGCTTGATTTCAATTCCCAGGTATCTTTAGGAGCCAGTCAAAGATAATAACTCTTAAAATTTATGTTACCAAGTATGACAAGTATACCTTATGCAAATATCGTTTCTCCATGGAATATAGTATCATTTTTTAAGACTAAAGTACCATTATTTTCCAATGTAAGTATTCTACGCCTACATAGGGGCAAATTAAAAACAAATTAAGACCAAAGATATGTTTATATGGAATCAAAAAAAAAAAATAACTGCTGTCAATTTTCTGTCTGGTGCTTTATAGGTTTACATAGCAATCAACAACCACAGACTCCAATAATTCACGCTCAGTGAGGCTTTCAGTTATCTGATTCTGGCCGTAATGCAACCTAGGATATATAAAACTCAGTTTTATATATCCTAGATGCAACCAATCAGACTACTGGACAAAGAACATCTACATGTATTTAGTGATCAAACATATTATTTATTCAACAGAATATTCCCCACTCTTACTATAAATGGTGTGATGTTACGTGTATAGATTCTTACTAGACATCAGTTCAACTGACCGGGCCCATAGCTATAGCTCTATCAATTTGTTTTTCGTTTATTTCGTGCATGTATGTAAATATAACATTCTGTAGTTTAATGTACTATAAAGTTCAAATGTTATTGATACTGAAAAGCTCCTGGTCGGGCTCCTGGCACTTTTTAGTTGTCATGAAGTTCCCCCGTATATATATATATAGATAGATAGATAGATAGATAGATAGATAGATAGATAGATAGATAGATAGATAGATAGATAGAT
>JAOXYB010052389.1:0-26122 GCA_028565635.1 Phoronis ovalis
CACTTTGTGCGAAATTAAAGCCACTTTCAAATAGAAATGTTCATATAGCTGCCCAGGGGCAAAAACAAAAAGAAAGACATATTAATACGCATCCAGAACTATTTTCGACATGTGGATTACAGAAGATGGTTGCTATTGGCTATCTAATGCCATATTTGTTCAGTTACCCGACCAATATTTGTATAATAGTACCCAGTTCTTATATGCTGGCATACAGTCCAGGTAAACATGTATTCATTTGTGTAATATTAATTTTCAAACTTGCGAAAAAAAAAGTACAATGTAATTGAAATCAGTTTCAATTAGATATGAAAACTATTTTGAATAAACGCTCACCCATTCCATTCTATGCCATTCCATTCCACTACATAATAATAGTAGATGTGCATTACCTCATATTACATACAACCACCTGTAGGGACTTAATTGACTGTTAAAACTGAAGCCAAGTATCGAAGTTCATTCCAATTCAATACTACTAATCACATTTTAAAAACGTGTATTACATTAAAACAATAATTTCCACACGAACTGGCATAATTTCAGTTAAAAATATTAAAGTGTCCAAGAGTGTACACTCCCAAACAACTTGAACGAAATAATGTTAAGTGCATGCCACCAAAACTATACACACAGAACTGTGCTTCAGAAATACAAAGCAAAAATGCTTATGCTTGGGTTCAATCATGAAAAGGCAGTATTTCTATCCAGAATTTCAAAATTATACCAAAGAACATATGTTCAGATCTGAAATATAAGCTTTGTAGCCTAGATACTGCTGTTTTAATTGATTAATATATGTCAAGAACATATTTCTTTAAAGAGCAATTAACAAACATTGCATAATTATGGAATACTGTTTAGAACACAACAGAAATGAAGATATTATTAACCAATTGCTAATACTAGTTTCCAAAGCTGAACAACAGCACAGCAATAAATATTGATTTACCCAGTAAAACGAAACACTATAGGCTATTTACTGCAATAGAAATCAACTGTGTTAAAGTGAATAAGGTGTCACTAACATTCATAAGCTATCCCTTTAGGTGCATTTTCAAAGAATAATTTCCCACAAGAATTTTTAAAATTATTAAATCCATTTTAAAGTTAAAGGCATTTATGTTGGTGGCTTTGGAACATGCCACTATAAACTTTTATTACCCATAATGCAAAGTGCACTGACATCAGAGATGAACAAGATTGCATGCATTTGTATGGTATAACACTGTAAAATCATTTATGTTTTATTTTTCTTAGGCAGTGATATGCTGCTGAAATGTAATGCTTTTATGAAGGTATAGTCGAAGGGGTATTTAAAGCAAATAACTGCATTTTACTATTGTTATATGGGTGTATATCCCATATGGTTACATGCAAACCTTGTTCATCTCTGATGTCATCAGCACTTTGCATTATGGGTAATAAAGGTTATAATGGCTGCTTCCGGAGCCACCAACACAAATGCCTATAT
This sequence comes from Phoronis ovalis, assembly GCA_028565635.1. Taxonomy (NCBI): domain Eukaryota; kingdom Metazoa; phylum Phoronida; family Phoronidae; genus Phoronis; species Phoronis ovalis. Next base: position 1,475 of record JAOXYB010052389.1, read on the forward strand.
ATATAACTTAAAAATGGATTGAGCAATTTTGATAATTCTTCTTGAAAAATGTTCTTTTAAGATGCATGTAAATGAATAGCTTATGTCATGTTAGTGACACCTTGTTCACTTTAATCTTACATGGCAAACTTTTGCCTGGATTGTTTATTTACAAACAAATAATAGCTTCTCCACATATTGAAAAAAGATTAATAGGTGTTCACACTTATGTTAGGTGACAAAATGTTGGCAATGAGATGAAACAGCCTATGACAAATTGGCAAAAGACAAATACAATAACAAGGCCTATTGAGCAGTGAATCAAATTAATATGGCTGATTTGCCCTAAAATACTGTTTATCAAAAGTGTAATAAGTCATTTACTATCTTAACCAGGTAAATCTATTTTCAACAAAAAAGAGACAACAATTACTCACTTTTAAGATATATCACAAAAATGTCATGTTTTAATACGAGTGTCAGTAATGAGTGTAATTCATCTTCATAGACTTAACAGACAACTGTACCGTAGTACATAATACTACAACAAAACACAATGGTAACTGGACATAACACAATTTCATATGGCATTTATCCTGTATTCAACCTTACACAGTGTTGACGACAGACAGTACCAAAACCAGAATCTTCTCAAACTTATCTATTTAACCTACAAGAAATTATTTAGGAGTTCTGCGTAAGGATAACACTTGCTATTAGTTATAAAGATTTCTGCAGAAAAATAAATGTATTAACACTATGGCTGCTATTGCTCTCTTTATTGTACAAACTAGATATAAAAAATGCTTAAAAAATGACAAGATTATCCAGCACTCTGCTAACCACAGTAATATCAAGATACATTGTCTTAAGTTTAATATCTTCAAAATTGTTACTCATCATCTGTTTCACCATCACTTGAAAACGGAGCTGCAGAATGAACTGCACGTGGAAGACGCCGATAACGATCCAGCCATTCATCTGTCATCTGACGCACTTTGGTAGGTCTCTGACCGAACTTCATCACAGCAACCATGTGACCTCCATCAGTGATTGAGCAGTCTAACCAATCACGGAGAATACTCTCTTCCCTTCCAAGCTGAAAACAATATAACAAAATCTGTATGGATACAATAAAATTGATGGCATAAACAATTTCATAACTGGGTATGACAGTGCAGTTTTCAATATAAAAGAAGCCATATATATAACTGGATGGTAAGATACATGCAAAAAAAACAAGTTAATTAATTCATAATTTCCCTTAATACCATATTGGAATTTGTTTAACAAAAATTCAACAAAACAACTAAAATACCAGGAGTTGACTCGTTGGCACAAAACCTTTAAAGTTGGGCTCTCTGCAACCTGAGAGAATCCACTGGTCACCTCTTGAATGTCATAACTTTCAACATGGGTCGTATATCACTTTACCTCAGAAAAATCTGATGCCTTATGAGAACAACTGGTAGGAGTGTGTCATCTACTCTATCAGTAAGGAAAGCACCCCGACTTTTTGTCTCGCAGGCTTAATATCTTATAATATTTATTATTTAGAGTGCTTTGGCTCCAGAAGATTAATTTGTGAAAACAAGCTGAACTTCATACACCATTTAGAAAACACCGCCGGGACACCAACATAAAATTCAACTTCTAATAAAATAAACGTCAGAATTCAGAGCAATTGTCATTCCTTCATAACTATTAACTACCTAACTATTAACAAGCCCAACAAATATAAAAATTTACATGCATGCAGTGTGATCAACAGTTTCTTCTCATGCAAAAAAGTAATAAAACCTACTCAGTCTGCAAAAAGAGGAACCATCTAGATAATGTTTGGTTCAGCTACAGCTGACAACAACCTTCACTTCATAAGATAAAGACAATGAGGATCAATACAAAGTTTAATGTAATTTCTTCAGGAATAATAAAATACAAACAAACCTCTGATACGGTTAGGAAGTGAATAGTTAGAAGCTTTCCTTCACTGTCTGTTAAAGGCAGGTAAGCTACGTGTTGGTCATTGTTACTGTCCATGTTTGCACCAGCACCCAAATTGGAATCTAAATTTGTCTCCATAGGTACGAGTGCAGAAAAATGTCCACGAGTATATCCCAGAGCTATAGGTGTTTTCCAGCAAAAACTTTGTTCCCATAGTAATGGTAGGTAAACTCCTGAAAACAGCACATATTTCTTTACATTGGTTTATTTTAGCAGTTACAAACAGTACTACAACCTGCAGATACACATATAAAGAATGTTCTAATGCAATTATTTAACTAACTTTGATAGAAATCAGATGATGATGTAAATATTTAATGGTGAAATGTATTATAAAATGCATAATCAAAGCTGAGCTCCAAAAGAAAATTTGCCTTGAAAATATAAATTTGCTATACTAGTTCATGTTGTTAGGACACAATGGTACTTATTGTATGCTAAGTATTAACCGACCTTGAAATCTAGCATAACCAATGGTCTCTCCACGGAAACTTTTCACATACTTCACTCCATACACTATGATTGGCCGACGGAGTATATGTGCGACAGCAAATATATGAGTTTGCTCAAGAGAGGCACCTGGCTGACTGGCAAGATTGAGCAGTATTTCCCAGTCTTGGGCCCACTGTGTCTCTTCGAGACTGAAATGCATTGATTGCGCCTGGAGATTTTCAAAGTCTTTCCATCGAGGATAAAACCTAAAAAATTGAAGGCAGTTCTTACACATTACCAAGAATATTAATTCAATATCAGCAAAAGTTCACATATTTAAATCTAGTCACAGTAAAAAAAAAATGATGCAGAATTTTTTTTTCTTTACAGAAGTCCTCGATATCAAATACGATTTCAGCTAATGCTTAGATTACAATGTAGTTCATTACACTTATTCCAATCATTCAGTTTTTATTTTATAATCCTCGAGCTGTACACCACTATGCAGTTTTACACACCTGTGAGCATCTTAACTTACACTATGAAAACTATGTATTAAAGAAACCAGATGACTCTGAACCAATATTTACTAAAGGAATTCATCATTTCTAAAAACAACATAATGCTTTGCTCACATAGTTTCAGCACAAACCATAATAATTCAGATATTTATAGATAATATTTCACAGACAGATGAACTAGTTGTTACATAAAATGACATCCGAAACTTGTGTAATCCCTGGGGAGGAGAAGACAAATAGGGCCCTAGAAATGGGTCTTTTTTCGAGTAATAATCCTAGAAAGAGAAGTCCATTTTTGAGAACAAAATCTTAAGAAAGGGCTGGATACTTTGAGTTTATGTGGCCGGAGTAATCCCATGACACAGATTAATACCTTGTAAACAACTGTGTCTGTGATACAAAGCTAAAAATGAAACTGATAAGATATCTTACGTGGTTGACCCTTCTATCAAGCTGTCTGCTAATGCTCGTCTCAATGTATTGTCTCCATCAAATACTCCCCAACATGCTTGTAATGCGGAGTCTAACAAACAATCTCCAGCTGTGCGATTCCATAATGCATATAGCCGACTACCGAGGTGATCGGTCAACTCCAAACTCCAGTTGATCACAGATTCCTCAACTTCCAGCTCTGAAAGATTATTTCGTGGGGGGTCAAAGAAATGCGGGTTTAACTAACGAAAAACTTTGGAATATTCATGCAGGGCTTTATTATATGATGTAATAATGCCTTAGTGGAAGGTAGGTGTGAACAAACAAAATTTCATGATCTCTGTATACTGCTGTACTAGACTCCTTTGTAGGTGACAAATTATAAATTCATAAACTACCTTTTAAAGTATATAACTATTATGAATACCAATCATTTACCAAACTAAAATAATTTGCATAAAAAAATTTAATTATAACAGGCCATTCTTTATATATTATACAGTCAACTGACCTTGCTGAACAGCTTGGTCGGATAACTCGTCAAAAAGTTGTTTTTGAATATGTCGTGGGAGATCCGATATATCTGTAACAGAAAAGTTAAAATAGAGTAGCATTCTATAATCACTACTAAACTTTGAAAACTTGGCACAAAATGTAACAGTTCCACAAAAACTGCACAAAGCTTCCTAAAAACAGCTAAAAAATGCTTACTTTTAAGTAAGTTAACACTTCATAGCATTACATTTTGTACTCTAATGAATATTTTTGTCATTATCATGCAAACAGATTATTTACAGCAAATTTTTCTTAACACCGTTAGAGTTTTTACACTTTTTTGAGGTTTATACTTATTTCTTTTTCTAAACTTGATGTATGTTTTACTTTCAAATGGGTGTATAATACATAACAAAAGAGAAATCAGTTGGGATTTTATTTAATACTTATTTATTCCTAACAAGTATTTTACCATAGATCCATGTCACTACCACCACAATTATATTACTCACCGGTTGGCAAGGCAAATGTGGCACATTCTGTAAGAAAGAAACATGGGAAATCTCCCTTTCTTTGGCGCAAACTGCTTGTAATATCCCTAAGGATATCAGAGGCGATATCAGGGCTAACATGTGATGGTACCCGTTTCCTGCCAGTAGTCGCCGAAAAATCAGACGAGACAAGTAACACTGCAAGCATGTCTTCCCGTTGAAAACGAAGGGCTAAAAAATAAATTATTTAAACATGATTTTGCACTACAGCCATTTGACAGGAATAATACAAAATTCTGAGTGACTATGGCATGTTTCTGAAGAGGCAAATTCACTATCAAGTTTATAGTTGGTGCAAAAATTTTGATTGAATAAGAAAATGCCTAATAAGTTAGAAACTGTAAATAAAATCTACAGTAGGTGTATGATAGAAATACTTGCTATGGAAACATAACTTACCTAAATGTACTAGAGTATATCCCATTTCATAAGCACTGGGTCTATTGAGTAAGGTACACTCATTCTGGGTAAGTTGTCTAGCTGGATCTCCACCTACAGTACGAGTTACGACATTTGATATGAGTTTAAAATAATGTAATTGTTGTTACAAAATTATTGAGCATTAGCTGCAATCTGAACACATTTATATTAATTAATCTAAATGTGACATCAGTATAGTATCTCTACAAAAATATGATAAAATTAGATAAGTAAAATTATTTTTGCTATCGTAACACCAATAATCTTAAAACACAGTTCACGATATCATGGTTAAATATTCACGATACACTGACAAATTGCCAACATACCATGAATCTGCACATGAATAGTAAATGAATAGCTGTACATAAAATTTAAACACATTAATATTCAATATAATAAAATTTGCATAATTACATAGTCATCTATGAAATATTAAATTTGACTTTTATTCCGAGGATTACATAATCATCTATGAAATATTAAATTTGACTTTTATTCCGAGGATTACATACTCATTGGTTAATACGGTTAATACTGTTTGGTGTTACAAAGCCAAACATGTTTGTAATGCCAGAAGTTTAGGTACATACGGTTGGTTCCATCAGCTTTAAATTTCTGCTTAAAACTTTCCAACCTGTTCTCACCAATATGAATACAGTATTGGAACTTTGCAAGCATTGAAATAACACCGCACATATCTTGTATTTTAACCCTAACTACATACACACTTTTAACACTCAAATGGTCCACTTATAATGAACACTGTTCCCTGCTAATCAACTTGCACGTTTACATGTTAACACTTACAATCACAAAAATAAACAGAACTTTAGGTTAATGCAAATAACACAGGAATGATACAACAAGATGGAAATTGTCTGGGTAAGTGCTAGTTAGAATGCAAACTACATTTACTAAATCCTGCTTAGTGCTAGGTAACACTGAATGATTGCTTTCATCAATTTGAAAGTAAAATCACTCACTTGTAATAAATCGAGAAATATTTATTTACTTGCAAGCATTCTAAGACAAGCAACGCCAAAATTGACATAAAGTGTAAGGAGACTCTTACCTGAGGAAAGATAAGCCTCAACAGGCAAGGTATCACCTTCTACCACACCTGCACAGGCATTCAACCAAAGCCAATCAGATTCCTGCATTTTATTGCGAATCTGTTTAAATCTTCGGTCATCCTTATTGTCTGAAGTTCCTGCCACATTGTCCATGTTTCTAATATTTGGTGATATTTGCGGGGATTTTTTGTAAATAGTTACTGATTCTTCCTGAGAACAAGCACCACCACTAGCACTTTCAGTTAGTCTAGCAGTTTTTGGCAATCCACAAAGAGCACACTTTACAGACCTCGGCCAATTTTCATAAGTGCAGGCCTTACAAGTCCATTTTGGCGCAGTACAAATCCTGCTGAGAGATGTGTTATTAAGATTTGTTCCCATTTTTGTGGCTGTAGATCTCCTAGCAGCAGACATAAGTCGATTTCTATCATTATGTAACTCTTTTGTGGCTTCTGGTGAATTAGGTGAAGTCCTTGGAGAATTTTTTGACTTAGATGCTGAAGCTTCACTAATATTAACATCAATATGAAGAGGGTGACTAGGATTTATATTTCGTACAGTATGGCACTGCACACATTTCTTTGATTTAGGCCAATTATTGTATGTACATGCTGGACAAGTCCATTTGTTTCCATTTGATGGTGTTGCCTCCTGTCGACTGATACGAGGAGCTAAATTATAGATCTCTTGGTCAACAGGCTCCTGGATTAGTGTCTGTGGCTTAGGAGCATGGCAAAGAACACATTTCTTTGAAGCAGGAAAGTTTTCATATGTGCAGTATTCACATGGCCACTTCTGAATATCACTCATTTTTGACTGAAAATCAGAATCAAAACTCAAAATATGTCTTTCTAAAAAGAGGGCATTTTGATAACTATATTGGAAACTGAATACTGCATAACTATATTGGAAACAGTCCTGAGTAGGTGCATGACTTTGATTTGATGTGTCTTCTGTTGGAAGGTGACAATTAAGTATACTCCCAGGTGTACTTGTCGAAAATGTTGGTAGGGTATGCAGCCCAGCATAAAAACCCCTGATCCTGTGATAAATAAAGGTCAACAAAAATATACCCTGTGGGAATTGAAAAATACACAAAAAGCATACCCTGTGGTAATTAGTTCTCCAAAAATATTAGTTCTGGTTCATGACGTTCTGCACTAGCTCTTGATAATTTGACTTGTGAGCTGTGCGAACATTCATGAAAACTTACATAGCCAATTACAGTGAAAGTGCTCAAATTTGGAAATCTATGTAATTCCTACCGAATGAGTTCATATATCAGCGTCCAGATACTCTCTCATTATCCAACTTCAACTGCCACTACTTCTATGGCTATTTGCAACTCCTGCACTGGCACCCAGAGGGATGGAGCACTGAGTTGGTGTGTGAGGCCCAGGGTAAAACAAGCTTACTGCATGGTAAAAACTGAATTCAGGAGTTTCAAATGGTGAAGGGAGTAGTTGAAGTAGAAGTTGGATAATAAGAGAGTATCTGGACAATGATGTATGAACTAATTCGGTAGGAATTACATACCATTAGATTTCGAAGTTTGGGCACTTTCACTGTAATTGGCTATGTAAGTTTCCATGAATGTTTGCACAGCTCACAAGTCAGATTATCAAGAGCTAGTGCAGAACGTCATGAACCAGGACTATCAAAATATATAACCCATTGAAATAATATACCCTGTGGTAGAAGAAAATGTGACGGAAAATTTTAGATCTTAATTTTTATGTTAAATATACAAGTTACGGAAATGAATAGTCACAAGGTTACATAATTATACAAGGCCCACTATATGAATAATTAAAAATTTGTATTCCAGAAACTTTATTGCCCTGGTGAGGCTCGGACTCACAAATAATAATACCTCCCCATTGCTACACCAACCATGATAGTCCTGGTTCATGACGTTCTGCACTAGCTCTTGATAATCTGACTTGTGAGCTGTGTGAACAGTCATGGAAACTTACATAGCCAATTACAGTGAAAGTGCCCAAACTTCAAAATCTATGTAAATCCTACCGAATTAGTTCATACATCACTGTCCAGATACTTTCTGATTATCCAACTTCAACTACTCCCTTCACCATTTGAAACTCTTGAATTCAGTTTTTACCATGCAGTAAGGTTGTTTTACCCTGGGCCTCACACACCAACCCAATTTTTTTGATAAGTACCCCATTCCTCTGGGTGCCAGCGCAGGAGTTGCAAATAGCCATAGAAGTAGTGGCAGAAGTTGGATAATGAGAGAGTATCTGGACGCTGATATATGAACGTCATGAACCAGGACTACAACCATGATTGCTCATGATAATTACTGACATCTAAGTACGACGCACTAACCGATTGTACTACGGGGCGAAACATTTTAAAAAGATGCTATACGAAACGATATAGCTGAGCAGGTCGATCGCACCAGTAAAGATGATCCCTATAATTAATGAATCGTCGACGAGCCCGAAGTAGTTAAAAATGGCAGAGTAAAATTAAAATATTCCAATTGTAAGAATTAGATTGCGTAATACCAACCTGTATTGTCACTCAAATTGAAACAACACCCTATGTGTATAACAACATTTGCCCATTTAGTATGCTACGCGTAAAACAAAGGCTACATATTAGCTAAAATGATTTGTCCTTGGAAAATCCCATCTTCACAACAAACTGACGACATATTGGATTCGATATGCGCATGACTAAAAAGAGAAAATGTAAGGAATCTTTTAACATAATTTATGAGGTTTATGGCCTTTATGCTAAACGTTCTTTAAAAAAAGTAAAAGTTTTAATATATTTCAATTCATTGTTTTGAAATAAAGTTTAATTTGCTGTATTTAAGCTTTGTTACTTATAGGAATTACTAAGCACTTGGTCTAGCATTTAGTGAAACCATATTGCGATTATACTTCCTCCCACCAGGTGTCGTTTATTTATTCAGCTGCTGAAACGTGGAATAGACTTTTTGTGAGAAGTCTACAAACATCTGATAATATGGTCTTGGTGGTACATGAGTTGTAGTGAGCACAGACATTTTATTTCATTATCAGTTGTACTTTTCATTTCAACTTCTAATTTATCCTCATTTATACCCACCGTCGTCATCAACAGCATGCGGTATTTAGTTTTCAATCAACCCGTTCACAGTAGTCAGTATACGCAGAAGCGCTAGCACCCAACGAGGATAATTTTTTATGGCTTTATATAGCAAACCAACATATTTTTTTTACATGTTTCATGCTTAGATAAACCATTTGGTAATGTAGCTTGGAAGGCCATCCCCGGGGGGTACTCACCTTTCAGTAGAGATATCAAATTTTGTGGGTAGAGATACCATATGGTATTAGCCGGTATTAAAGAATCTCATGTGGTGCATATAATAAATTTTTATCGGTTTACTTTAAGTCCCGATAATAAACGTTGAAGAAATGGACCAAGAAAATGAGACAAATAAATTGAAAAATAACCCTAGGACGAAAATTCTGACAACAAAGATACCAAATTTAGGGAAATAACCAAGAATATAGAGATACCAATTGAAACTAGTTCCAAATTAAGAAAAAATAATTTCAGTCGTTGTATTTTAGCGATAAAGCTTGCATATTTTCTCTTATTTTCAGATGGCAAGCATTCTTCGAGGTGTGGGTGTCCTCAAGCTTTTTATTATATGTTGTACTATAATATTTGTCTTAGTGACTTTAGTATCTTATTCATCACCGCCATTAGCCAAATGTCCAGAACCACCAATAGAGACAACGACAGTCACAGATGACACCTCTTGGGGACCGCATAAACTGGCGTTAATTATACCATTTAGAGACAGATTCGACGAGTTGATGGAATTTGTGCCTCATTTGCATTCTTACTTAAACAGAAAGAAAGTGCGTCATAAAATTTACGTTGTAAATCAGGTGGATAGTCTGAGGTATGAAATATAGTACAGCCACCAGTCGCTTTTCCAAATATTCCCAGCATGACACGTTTTTTGTGAATAAATCGTTGGATTGTATGGAAAACTGCATTATTGATCATTCAAAAAACTCTGCATTGCAGGAATGTTTGGGTTGGTGACCAGATTGGCTCCAGATAGACTTATGAGTGCATGCAGTAAAAACATGCAAGACAATCCCTATCTTGTACTAATCTTAAACCTCCATCTTCATGTATTAGGAGTCAGAATCAAAAACTGAATCAAATTTTACCTGCCAGGAAAAGTAGAAAGAAATGGTGCATGATGTCTGTATATTAGGCCAATAAAGATTGTAATGTAAAATGAGCTAAAAAATGTATAATAGAAAAATTGCCCAACAATTTATTCGGATGTTATATTTTCCGAATGTTTTATGGAGACGCACTTCGGCATCCATAAACACACATAAGTCTAGTTCTATCAATAGCTTACATATTATTCCATTTATGGTTTGCAGATTAAATGCAAGTTAGGGTAAAATATGTTTGATCAAGTTTTTGTGTACCAGCTAAGCTTGGACTCTTGGGAATCTTTATTTTTTGCATGCTGATTAAAAAAAATTCTTGTTTTTTTTCCAGATTTAATCGTGCTTCTCTCATCAACATCGGCTACTTAGTGAGTCGTAGCGAGTGTGACTATATCGCTATGCATGATGTGGATTTACTACCACTGAACGATGCCTTGGATTATAGTTATCCAGAGCTCGGGCCATACCATGTTTCATCTCCAGATCTACACCCTCTGTATCATTATAAAACATTTGTTGGAGGAATTCTTTTACTCAATAATGAACATTATCAACTGGTAAGGAAAATAATGTTCCACATGACGCTTTCTAATTGCAATTTCCATATTTTGCCACTAGGTGGATCAATCACTATTCTTGCATTATCAATTCTTGTCGTATCATTACAAACAGCAGCAGCGTAAGTCTAAATCACATTGATTTCTTGATTGTGGAAACTGATGTTCATGCACATGTTTATTTTCTTTTATAATATTATCTGCATTTAGTAGTTTGTTAAACTGTATATGTAGTTTTCGTTTAGTTGTAGTGATTATACACAGATGTAAGATTTTTTTGTATGTTAATAAAATATATATTTATAATGAAACAAATAATAATTTAAAGTTTGTTTTATAATTTTAAATCTATTACAACATTTCTTCTGCAAGGAAGCAATCCAGTTTCATTGTTTCAGTTGAATCAGCTAATAGTTGTTTGATATTTGCAGTTGAATGGCTTGTCCAACAGATTTTGGGGTTGGGGAAGAGAAGATGATGAATTCTATGCAAGAATGAAAGATGCAGCACTTAAGGTGAATATAAGAGAAAAAATGTATTTGAGTACAATAAAACATCCCGAATTGCAATATAGTTTTGAAAAACTTTTGGCTTTATTGATATTTGGTCCTCTCTGATTCAAATTGAACTTTTCGATTAAAATTGGTATAATGAACAATAGAGTATTGAAATTAGAAGAATAAAGTCTAATAGCAGAATGTTTGTAAAATACTGTGCTAACATTTTATGATTGTTTAAGCGAAAATTTACAACTTCTATGCAAAAGTTGTTTCTTTTTATTATAAATTGTGCATTAACTTGAAAGAGAGTTAATTGCTTTATAGTATCTTTTAAGATTCCAAATAATTAACTTGCTTTCAAGTTGTTTTTTTTTAAAGAACAATTTGTGTGTGTGTGTGTGTGTGTGTATGGTGTGTATATATGGTATATATAACATAAACAATTTCCCAGGCACGTAAATTACATCCTACTGCTTAATTTCTACAATACAGTATTAATTTTACTTAAACAGAATTTACACATAATTTGCTCAGTAAAAGTTTAATGTTGCACCTGAAATTGCATTTCAGTTGTTATAAAGCAATTTTTAAGAGTGCAAATTTTTTTTTGAAAACAATTTAGCATGGACAGTAATTGAATAAAAGCTGCAAATAAACCTACAAAATGTCATCTTTTCATTGTGAGATTCATTATTGTAAGCAAATCATCTGCAAAAATATATTTATTAAGTTCAACTATTTTAAAATGTGTAATAATAATAGTTAATTCTTGCATCTTAATTAATGACATTGATAGTTAGCAAATGTGCCACTGAATAAAGTTGGAGAACTGCTGATTAAAGCATAAAGACTGAAAATCTGAGATTTAATTTTTACATCTACACATTTAGCCAGTATCAGAAATAGCTAGAGCAGGTAAAAATTTTATCAATTTGTAAATTTACCGGACATTTTTCTCCGTTTTGAAACATGTTGCTTTATGATGTAGATTTATCGACCAACTGGTATAACAACAGGAACTAAAGATACTTTTAAACATATCCATGATCGCAGAAAACGACCAAGAGATCAGAGGCGGTATGCTAATCAAAAACAGGTGCGCATAAAAGGATTTTAATAAATTATGTTTTTGTTGTCAACATTTCAGCGGGAAAGGTAAAATGAATCTTGTTGGAAATTGGCGCTGGTTAAATAGACATTCTTATTTCATGATAAACAAAATGTTCTTTTATACTTTAATAAAGTATCTGAGAGTAATATAGATTAAATAACAATTGATGTGGATATATCTGTTATAGTCATTTGTTAACGAGATGTGCAATATTCATCCAATATTGAAATACATTATGATACTTATCTATGTTTTGTTTCAGGACTCAAGAAAACGTGATCGTGTCACTGGTATAGATACTATGCAATATGAAGTAGAGAGTATACAAAAGTTAGAGATAGATAAAAGTCCTGCGACAGTGTATAATGTTAAGCTTTACTGTGATATGGCGGACACGCCATGGTGTGTACATGCAGCAAGGTGAAACACCTTGAAATCGTATTTTGCTGAAGTAGAAAAAACCTTTCTAGAAAAATGTTGCCAAATAATTATGTGGCCTGGTGTTCAGGGTTGTCCCACTTTTAACTGCACAGCGAAGGTATCTTTTACAAAACTCCACTGCTCACATTTATAGTATTTATTTTATATATACACAGATTAGTACAAGCCCACCCTGTACAATTAAAAGCAGAACACACAATGACATTTCGGCATTAATTATGAATAAATTTAGAATAGGTCATTAGAAAGTGGTCTCTTGAAAAGAAACCTCCCAATACTAACTCCCTCTGATGTGCATTTATTTATAAAAAGTGATATTTTTTTTTGTTACAAAATTGGTCACAGTAGGTTTTTCAATATGGCTTTTAACTATTCCTATAGATTATTTACATTTGTTGGTCCCTTTTTTGAAGTGTTCTGGTGAAAAATAAGTTTTACCTTAAAAAATGAACTTTTTTTGAAAAATGACCCGAAGCATTTCAAGAGAAAGTGTAATTAACAGAGTAAAGTTATATTCAAGACCACATTCTATTATTAAATATTTAATATTTATAAGAAATACTTTAAATTAATATATTTTGTTTTATGATGAGTGTTCAGCAATGTCTCCCACCAGGTAGCGCTTCCACTATCGTGAAGTTTCCAGCACGGAAATCGGTAGGAGGAACGAGTGCCATCTGGTGAAGACAATGGAGTGTTCAGTATTAATTTTGAATTTTAGAAATAAAGTGTGATATGTAGTAGAATTGATGTAAACTATGGGATTGAACAATAAAATAATATCAACTTTTGCAATTTCTTGTAAGAAGTATTTATTTTAAAATCCTATTTACAGTAACCAAACAATATTACTGAACAGTCTGCTATTTTGTGGCTTTAGATAATTATTCATCATAATATAAACAGTCTAAACATGATATTGCACTAACACAACCAACAGATAACTTGGCACAAAAATATACTTTACAAATACCAATAATTTATGAAAAATAACAGTTGATCACTTCACATGTTGAAAGATAAAATGTTAAATGAACATTTACTAAATGAGCCTCTATACATGCATGCAAAGCAAAGCAAAGGTAAACTGTAGCTTTCCTGGAAAGAATTCTGCAATTCAAACTGATAGGAAACAGAAGATTTCACAAGTAGAAGCTAGCTGGTTTGTCAATATTACCATGATGCCATAATTACACCAAATATATACATCAGTTTTTGACAGGAATATGAAAATAATGGTTTTGTGGTTTGCTTACATGTATTAACTGATCTGCTTGACAGTGAGTTCTAAGATTTGAACCACCACATCAACACCTGAACACACAGGATAACTGATTGGTCTCTAACCTTAAGAATACAATAGCAGACTGCAATCGGTTAATAAAGACTAATAAAATCCTTGCAGAGTATTTAGAAATATATGAAGCAGGCAAACTTCTATCTAAAATAACAGATTAACCATCAGTTGCAACTGTTTGCTCAAATCATTGTGAACCTAATGGTTATACATACCAAGTAGTAAATGCCCTTTTTACCAAAGTAAACTATAATCATGGATATTAATATAAACCAGGATGATGACCGACTATCACATGGTGATATTGTAAGACAACAGTGTATGGAAAAACACTTGTATGTACTCATTATTTATTTATAAATACAGAAGGCTAAAATGTACCATGGATAATAGACAATGTACTGGAATATAATAAACACAGCATTTATCATCTGCTTATTCCGACTAGTTTGGAATGTGAAAACTGCTAACACTGACAACTACAGATATTTCAGTAGTTCAGTGTAAGGATTATCTCCTGAGCAAGTTACTGACTGAAACGTTGACATAAATGATCTTTTATCAGTATCTGTCAACTGCTTGTGAAAATCTGTGGCAGCAATATAAAACAACCGCCTGTCAACAACTTCCATTTTTCCCATACGAGCAGTTACATATGATAGACTGGACTGCAGTTAAGGACCGTAACACGTTTAGTAACTAAGTATTCTCAGACTTGTAGATTTAAAATTTTGAAATCAATTCTGTGAATAAAATCTGAAACTTTTTTCGGATTTGTGATTAGCTAATATTGACATGTCTGGCTGATTGCAAATTTACTACAAATAACACTATTTTGCCACACGAAATATGAATACTGAAAAGAACAAACATTATAGGGCTCATGTGTTGACCTATTAAGTAACCATGTATTTTGTGTTTTGGACATTCCAATATATAAACTTGTTTTTTTCAAAAGAGAGACAGCTAAAAAACTTAATTTCCCATTAACCATTGTACATATTTGATTTGTGAATTTTGAAAAATAGAATTCACAGAATATGGTTACCTATGGAACTGTTAAATGTACCTGCAACCGCTGCCACAATCAGTGTGATACAAAAATGTCTGTTTGTTAAAAGAATTATTCCTAAATCAGCAAACATCACAGAATAACTACGTATGACAGTATAATATGTCACGTAAAGGATACAGTGCTCTGATCCACTGGTTAGTTGATGCACATACAAAGAAACATGTGAGGCTCCATACAGCCATGGATAACGGGGTGCGCTGGGTGAAATTGGACAGTGACAACATAACCCAGTCCTGGACCATGGAATGTTGACTGTGATTGATCAGTTTTTCAAATACCTATAAAAATGAGATTATTGACACTGACATGACTCATTACATATATTTATTAAAAATAAGTGATTCCATAAGTGTGCATCAACATCTCAAAACGTGGTTAAAAATTGTTCAAATTGACTGTATTATTGTGAACTGAACAGTAACAAAGCGTCAGTAAAGGGATTTAGCTTGTCACTGACAATGACCTGACCATATCACAGATGTGCAATTCATCAAGATTTTGTCGTTAACAAATCTGTCATATCACATGCAGAAAACGTATAACACACACGCTGAGGAAGATCTTATTTTATTGACTTGTTGAGCTTGACAAATTGGTTTCACACAGCTAATGACGAACACTAAAATATGACAAACAACTACAAGCCGAAAATGCAGAATCTACAAGGAAACTCAATACTGTTTTGAATCACAAACAGTAACACAAGAAAGAGCATGAATTATGTTCAAAACAAGTTCTTGGGGCAAAAACACTAGTTTTTTGATAAATTACTGAATTAAACATCTAGTATCTAACCTGGAATAAAACATCTGCCATAAGTTGAGGATGTGGCTGCTGATTGGATAAAAATTCACCAATCACTTTGTTCATAATATCTTGAGGTGGGAAGAAGTCAGACAGAAATGCTGGCAGAATCCTTGTCAACAAGCGTGCCTCATATGGAAAACCTTTACGAATTCTGAAAATGTGATATGGAATGGAAGCAATCTTAGAAATAAAAAATGACAAAACAGGTAAGAAAATAAAATTTACATAAGTTTAGAGATTTAAATAAATGTCTTTATTGTTTTTCTGATATTTTTAACTGCATTTTCACTACAAATGCTGATTTTTGTGTTAGCATTCATGTTAACTACTAGTAGATTGTAAATTTTAAAGTTGATTATAAATCAGAGCAAAAGAATTTCCCACTAAACTTTAAAGAATCATTACCTTCAGTGAATAAAAGATCAACAGGCTTTTGTTGCATGTTTCTGCTTTGGTATCCTTGTCTTATTATAAAATAATTCTATAATTAAAATTGCACATTTAAACAACTGTACATTGGAAAGGAAGTGTAATGAAAATGGTATTAATGTACCTGTCAAAGAGGAGCGTAACTCTCTCCATGGCAACAATTAAAGATTCAGGATCACTTGCTATTGGCCAGGTATCTGCAGGTCCAGAGTCAAAAAACTTTTGACGCTCTGTAGCACTAGCTGTCGGGCTCCAAGCATCAGATTCTTTACCTAAAAATACAGATGCTCAGAAAATTTTATTTTGTATAGTATTGGGAGAAATTAAAGTTTTCTTGCATTAGTCTGCAACTTATAAAATGTTGTGAAGGTTACTTATCCTTCATAAAGTCTTGACCTATTTTGAAATAAATAACAGATTTTTGCAAGCACTTGGTGGCGCCACTAGTAAGCCTGGCATGAACTCAGAGTATCCCAGCATGCTGGTTTTGTGAATGGATGTAGAAAACAGTTTCATTGTTTGGTCACAAAATGCACATGTCTATTATGACATAATTTGGTCAGCCTGTTTGTTGACGACACTTCACATACTAAAGCTTGTTTACATCAAACAGACAGAAGCAACTTATTACAGCATCTTTTTCGATTATTGTGATGAACTTATATTATTATTCCAGTGTTTGACTTCAGCACAAGACAACTATTATCTATATGACTGAGAGACATGGTCTTATAGCTTACCTGAGTACATACACGTCAGCATGAGAGCTAGAGCAGGGAGAGCCCGTTGAGGGCTTGATAAAGACAACCTAAAATGTACAGTACATTAATTATCATTATAATATGATACTTTAAACTCTAAAATAACCAGTGCGTGATATAACAGTTGGTCACTGCCAGGGGCCAATAACTTCATATACACGTCAGTTACCTCTCAATAATTCATAATATACTTCAATAGGAAATAAAATAGCAGTGCTAACATTCAGTAATCATGCAATAATAAAGGTGGCATTAACAAGTTTCTTAAGATATCTACATACCTATCAACACTGAGTTTAATCAGACCATCTGCGTCTGTCTTATTCAGTATGTTAGCAAGTACAAGTCTCTCGAGTCCCTTCATAATCATCAAATACATGCCGATGGTAGTCACCTCATCACTTGAGGATGCTAGAGATACTGCAAGCTATTAACAAGGAAAATGTGGCTTCAGATACATTGAGTCAGATATAGATTGCAATAATATTGCAGAACTAAAACTTTTAAAAGATTTTGTGTAAAGTTGCATAATATAACTGCAGTATAAAAATAATTCTTAACTTGATCTGATGTAAGTAAAAATTTGAGATTAACATGAACTCAGTATAGTGGCTCAGTGGTGTAGGTGCAGTGGCAGATGCCTTGGATTTCCTCAGATATTTCAGCTTTGGAACTTCACTGGTTTTCAAGTCATAATTTGAGTTCAGTTGACGTGAGGCTAGTACCACATATGTAAGAGAATTGGTATTATTAGTGCTTCTCTTCTGTTTTTCCATAATAATATTGCTCATTTATATATACTGAGGCTTCCCTGGGGAGTCATCATCATACTACTACTACACAGTGCCTAATTGACAGGTTAAAGTAATATTATAGAATACATTTTGTATAACTGACCTGTAAGAGCTGAACAGCAGCATCATTGTCATTTATATCATGCTGAAGGTTTTCCAAAATAAAGAATCCTATCCCCCACATTACCATAACATGTTGTTGAGTATTTATGCTGGTGCTAGAAATCAAATAAAAAAACACTTAGTCAATTCTTCCCAAGAAAGTCCACTGGCACAAGTACACCACTGCGTACAATCGAGCAATGTTCCCTAAGCTATTTCTTCATTCTGGGGAGTTCGCCCCATGTTAATTTGTGTGCATCCCTGCTGATTTCAAGAATATTGCACCAGTACACAGCCTACCTATGAATTGGACTATTCCAATGACAAACTGAACAGCTTTAAAATATTGATTTTAAAATATGTGATGCTCTCAGAAAGATATTTGCTTCCAGCAGAAACTACAACAAAGTAACAATTACAGAAAATACCCAAAATTGCTGCCAACTGCATTGCTATTGATGGATAATTATGTGCAAAAGTGCCCAATACTTACTGTGATATAGTGCTTAAATGTTTCAATAAATATTCTGTAACAACAGGTACAAGTAGCCTGGTTTGTTCTGCATTTCCTGCTTCAAGTATATAAGCAGCACCATAAAGGGCACATATTCTCGTAGGCAGGTGAGGACTCAGCAGACATGCCTCTATAACTTTTACTAATCTTTCAGCTACAGCAACATCCTATAACAACACGAGAAAGTCATACCTACCAACTCAATACAAACAGTCTAACTGGCTCATGTTTTGAGACAACTGATAGTTGGCAGCTGTGGTAATTACTACCTGCTAAATGTTGGTGGTACAGTCATATGCTCGCAACATAAAATAGTATTTAACAACACCTGTAGAAATTCTGTATATCAAAGGTTGATTACCAGGTATTTTAACAATGGCTACAATTTAAAAAGCGAGTAATATGTAGAATTTCTCACTTATGACACATGACATGTAATTATGTACTTTCTAGGATGACATAGGTAAGTTCGATTCTGTTTTTATAGAAATGGTTCCTTACTATGCCAATAACAGCTGCTGATTTAGAGATGCCGACTACCAAATATTGATGAGCAATTTCATCTTCCGTAGCATGATTTCTCTGTACTTCAATCAGAGTCTCAAACATCCATTCAAATTGATGTTTTTCAGTGAAAACATCAGACAAACAAACAACCTTAAAAGAAATACAACATTAGTTATTAAACAGCTACTAAACAAAAATGAAATACTAGGCCGTTTAAATTCCAATATTTCAATGTCATCATCCCGATATCTTCATTAGTAACAGCAAACTGTTTCGCAAGGGAATAGTTAGTGTCTCTTATCTGAGCTCCTCCATTTAATCAATCTACCACATATTTCTCCTCAGATTTGTACAATTTAATTTTCTTTTTAAAACTTGTGTAAATAATGCAAATTTCCTTATATGTAACGCACCAATGGTAAATATAGCTTTTTTAATAGTTTTAAAATAATATACAATATGTGGATTGAAAATTGACACCTACTGATTTTATTGCTTCATTTAGCTGCATAAGAGGTATTTGCAGGCTGTCAGCTGAAAACCACTGGGCATATAAGTCAAGAAGAAACTGTAGACAAGAATAAAGGTCAAGGCCACTTTGAGATGAAGATCGCTCTCGCATTTCAATGCCAAGTACAATTGGATGTATATTCTCTGCAGAAACAGGTTTCTGCAAGTGTTGAGACAAACCCAGCATTGACCATATCGATTGGGTGCCCATCTGCAAAATACAAGTTATTCAACTAAACCATTGTGTATTTGAATAATAAAATGGTTTCATTCTGTTCTTAAACAAATAGGCAAGTTCGCAGTCATTAGAACAGATCTAATACTTTTTTTCGTAACAAATCAGCATTCTCCACAAAAGTTTAACTTAGTACACAGACCATGTATATATTAATAACATTAATTTTTCAATAGAACCTTTTGAAAAATGTAATTAATATCTATTGTTTACCAAATAGTAGCATGTAGGTTCTGAAGCAAAAGATGTTTTCTTTATATTAACACAGCATCCAATTATTTTGATATGTTGCATCTAGGATATAAGATTTGTAAAATTCGAAAAAATATTAAGAAAAATTGATAAAAAATAGAATATGCCATGTCCTAACATAACTTATGTTTATTTGGAAAATTTGAAGTTTATAATATAATTTTAGGTCGAGGTATATTCATTCTATTTTTTTTTTTTACAAATTTTTCTCCCAAATTATGTTCTAATTAATTTTAAGCATAAGAATCACTTACTTGACATAGTGAATAATCAACTTTTCCCGATACTTTTTCTAAATTTTCCCAAAATACGCTGCTCTCCCTGATAAGTGGTACATCTTCTTGCCTGGAAATAAAGCTACAATTATTTTTTTTTTATTTGAATGTAAATTTTATTTGTTAAACTTTAGGCCCCAGGTCCATGTTTTACAATACACATGTTCATTTATAAATATCAAAGAGTTACCGAATCGAAAAATCAAAACTAAGTAAATATATTTAACAATAATATATAATTATGTACATACACCAACTGAAGTTCCTTTTGAAGCTGCTTTAAGTAACCAACTTGCTTATAATTATGTGATAAACATAAGCATTTCTCATACAACATCTGATTTCATAAGTTGTATAAATCTTTCCTTACGGCATATAATATTAGGGAAAAAAGTATTTCTTGTATTAGTCAACTGTCGACACTCACATAATATATAGTATTCATCTTGTATAACATGGATTCCACTGGCATTGCAAAATTAATATTTATGAAAATAGAATTGAAAAAATGTTTCCTACAAAACGACTAAAACACTAACCGATAAAGTCCAATTCGGGATTTCTAAAGAAATTACTAAGCCCAGTGGGGTACCATATTCTCTTCAA
Source organism: Phoronis ovalis (assembly GCA_028565635.1). Lineage (NCBI taxonomy): Eukaryota > Metazoa > Phoronida > Phoronidae > Phoronis > Phoronis ovalis. The sequence continues at coordinate 22,378 of JAOXYB010052389.1, forward strand.
CTTACAAGAGGTTTTTGGGGGGGAGCAGGCTTTATTTTTGTGTAGTACATTGACCCTATCCGTTTAGACCCTATTTCCATTATTATTATAACCAAAAATTACAATTAAATTAAAAGCATTTCCCTTTAAGAAAAATAACCTACCTAATAGCCCCCGTAAGTCTGTGAATTTCTTCATCTAAAATGACTCGAAGTTTAAGTAGTTTCTTTCCATATCGTGTGTTGAAGATTGCCAGTGGTTTATCTCGAGGTCTGTGTTCATATTCGCAGCATGGGTTACCAGGTGTTGGGGTTAACGTGGACTGTAGCAGTAATGCTGTGATACACTTCACAGCTAAAACTGTACACTGACAACGATGGACGTCTTCCTGAGAATACGCAAAAAGTTGCTACAATTGACATCCTGTTGGTGATAGCGAATCATTTGATCAAAATTGAAACTCCTTTCAAAAAGCTAAAATTTATAAATTCTAAAATATAATCATGTGGCAGCCTTGACACATATCTAGCATAGCACAACTGAGATAGTGTACAATAAAAGGTACTAAATCAAACAGATGCAAGTCATATTATACAAAACCCCAAATATCTTTTATGTAACCTGCATCAGTGTGACCATGGAACTCTTAACCTACCTCAATGCTAGAATGAAACTCTTAAACCTACATGTACCTCAATGCTAGCATGGAACTCTTAAACCTACCTCAATGCTAGCATGGAACTCTTAAACCTACCTCAATGCTAGCATGGAACTCTTAAACCTATCTCAATGCTAGCATGGAACTCTTAAACCTACCTCAATGCTGACATGGAACTCTTAAACCTACCCCAATGCTAGCATGGAACTCTTAAACCTTCCCAATGCTAGCATGGAACTCCTAAACCTACCTCAGTGCTAGCAAGGGACTCTTAAACCTACCTCAATACTAGCATGGAACTCTTCTGTTAATGGAACTGGATTTAGAACACCGAGCAGACTCATCCAGGTTTCTTCAAATTGCTGTCGATTTATCCAGCCTAATATTCAAAAACAATAATATTTTAATCAGCAAATTTAAACGTTTATTATTGAGCTAGCTTAATTTTCAATGAAACAAATCACTTTCACATAGCTTACAGGCTTGCTAGTTGACTATGGTAGCATACTTAGTTAAAATGTAGCAGGTGCATGTTCTAGAATTAACCTGGGCAGAAATATAGATTTTGAATAATTTTCATGAAGTTAACGTACATTTTCGTATATTCACGAGTTATATAGATATGCACATAATTGAAAAGTATCGACTTGCGAATAGGTTGAGTTAAAATGGGCTTTCTTATTCTCACAACCACACACTTTTTTATATCACAAAGTTCATATTCCAAATCTAACTCATCTGCTGTGTAACGCTTCTTTGTTTATCATATACACGCATTAGAAAACAACAATGTGTATACCATACTTACTAACTTCTTCGTCCCTGGTGGGACGGACATAAGGCCTCAAGATCATGTGTATACTTAGTACTAAGCCTGAGCAGGGTTGTGAATATACATCAACAATCAAGTGATATATGAGCAATTTATTATCTGTTGCTTATTACATTGTTATTGTGCCTAGCTTTATTATAGAGATCTATTGGTTGTTCATTTTGCATCTACAGTAAGGTATCGAAAAAGTTGGCAGTATCAAAAAAGTTGGCATTTAATGGGTTGACACCTGAAGTTTAAAACAGTACTTATTGCTAAAAAATGTTATGATAGATATAAAAAGCATGGGGCAGATCATAGATATACTGCTTAATGCGTGATATTTTGCTGAGCGCATACGTGACAGTAAGCTTTTACAACGTGTAACAAACAAAATACAAAAAGTGTCAACTTTTTCGATACCTTGACAATGGCTTCAGAAGGCTTCTCAACTTTACCGTGTTTACATGATTTAAAACGAATTATTTTTAAATTCTAGGTGATCGAATAATTACTCCTAGGAAAATTTACTTCAGTCTTTATTATTTCAAAGCTAAACTCGAAAAATCACAAAAAATCATATACATATGACAATTGAACTTTTATACACTCACCAAGAGTAAGAACACGGTATATAAACTCCTGTAACACATCTTTTTCCTGCAAAAATTCAACAGGCAAGGGAGACAGTTTGGTTTTCAAATTGCTTGACCATGAGGGTGTCCATCCATATTTCCACACACTTGATGGCATCCTCGCATAGCTGTTAACAACTGGAATGCGGCCAAGTCCTGCAAAATACAGCAATTTGAGTATTAAGACTCTTTTATATATTCATAGGTAACTAGCCGATATCATTGTGTCATATAATAATTGAATTTCCTATTCTTCAGAAAATAATGCAAAATTTGATTTGTTTGTTAAATTTCATTCCACTGCAAAAAATGAGGATGCCATAAGCACTAAGATTACTGAAACCTCAAAATATCTTTTAAGAATTGCTGATCGGTTTTATTTTAAATTTTTACAAGAAAGTGAGTCATTGAGGAATGCTGTGTAATACTGCTTCTTTATCTGTGATACTTTGTAATGAATTTCTAATTATGTTAATAAAAGAAAAAACAAAAAACACCTATGATGAGTCTTCTGAGAGGCAGGAGAACAGATGCAGGTAGATTACACTTCTCTGCAGTCGGTAAAAAGTGTACTAAATCTGATATTTGTTTATAAGCTGTGAAAGCAATATCCTCAACAGGGGATGATTCTGCATGGAAACATTTTTCAAAAGTTTCTCCAACAGACAGCATCACTGTAATAAAATTTTATATTTAAAAATATAAAGCAATTACACCAGTTTTCTACCATGCAGAAAAAAATAGATAGATTGAATATATACCCACATACTAAGAAAAGTTTTCAATGTTAGCTGGTGACAGCACTATGGATACTGCTTGGAGATCAACAAAAGCCAATTTAGTTAAAGATGCATAATATCTTAGGCTCGGGGCCTTGTGATCATCCTTATTTTCCAAATACATCTAAAGGACAAAAGGCTGGGAGGTACCTTTGAACGGTCACCTGAAGAGTTAATGTCTCTAATATTTTGCCATTTGATACTTAGTTTATTATGCACACGTAGACATTTCATATCCAGAACAAGATCATGTATTTGCGTTAATCGTTAATTGCAAAAAATAAATATTGTATTTGTTCCAATAAGCTATTTGCTTGCACTAGGTGACGTAATAGAAAAAAAAAATCAAAGCATGAACGATCAGACATGAGGAATAATGTGATTAAGTCATGGTATCCAGTACATGCAAACAGCTAACTTGGAAGCCAAACAATTTATTATCTAATATAACACAGGAGCTTACGTACAAGACTGAATAATAGTATAAAGACAGTCAATCGATGTGTAGACCAAAGTCACATGACTGGAATGACCAATCAGAGAATTGCACTGTTGATCCTGTAGCACTGATGATAAACACAGTAGTGAGTGTGTGAGTTGTTGAGTAGCTGGCAGATGATCTTTACTTAGTAACCAAGTTACAGCCTACAACATGTTGAAATAGCATGTAGAATGAATTACAATGAAATATTAATTTTTTTCACAAACCAGTAGTACGTTACATCTATAATTGGTGATACACAAGCCTACTTGCTTCTAAACTAGAACTAACATTTTAGTTTTTATTTAACGCTGTTTCTATACTTGGTAATTTTTTAAAGAAAAAAAAATATACTTTTCGAGGTTTTACATGAAATTCATCAAGATATATTTAATTATATAA
>JAOXYB010052401.1:0-11540 GCA_028565635.1 Phoronis ovalis
GTCAACGCTTCGTCTTTCCCGCAATTATCGCCACGTAAAACTACATAATCATAGAATTATAGGTAACTACAGTGAAAAATAGGTTCATTTTTAGCAGGCTAGTCAACTCCAGTTTTTAAGTAATTAAAATTTATCGCAATAATATAAATTAACTTTATCAAGAATTATGCTTGAATAAAGACATATTTTTCCTTTGTGACACAATCATTAAGGTTGTTGAAGTTATTGTTAAAAATATGCACTTAGAAATATATAAAGACAATTAATATTATCATGACTTTCTTTTAACCGCAGATTATTAATGGACCAATGTTGAATATTCGTTTACGTGCTAACGTTACCATGCCTGACATGCAAATTATTACTGATAATGACGATAATACCAACACGTTGAAATTTGGCGATGTGAAATGTGGTGAATGCAAAGTGATCACTGTTCAGTTACACAACCATAAATATGTCCGATGTGAATGGTCGTCCATAGTACCTGACAGAGAAAAGAAGAAGGTACTAGTATTTGTAAAGAACAATTTAAACTTTGTATTGAGTGCAAATTTAAATCTCAATTTAATGTAACGTTACCTTTTTCATGCTAACATACTTTTAACATGACTTTTTATAGATATTGATAAAACATTTTTTCAGAATTTTGATAAACACATCCCAATGCACCTTCGTCGCAAAATGAAACAAGAAAAAACGAAACCTAGCACCTTTGAAATGATGCCACCAACTGGTGTATTAATGCCAGGTCAGAGGGTTAATGTACAAGTCAAGTTTATGCCAACCGAAGAGGTAATCTATGATTTACTGTTTTTAATTTTCTTTGTAAAAAGTTTTAAATATTACTGTTAATTAGTGTATTCATAAAATAAATTTGATTTTTGACTCAGTCTGTAGTATATTAAGTTATTCGTAAGACATTATTTTTAGTTGTAACAGTACTGCAATGTCAACAATCTCAGGAATCGGTCATTTTCTTCAAAAGAAATGTGGTAATGTAGAAAACTGTATAATTTCAGGATTGTTTCTTATGATAACTGCAGTTATTAAAATTTTGTCATTTTAGAAATATTATGAACAGCGCATAACAGTACGCCTAGCCCAGAGTAGCCAACGTATAATGGTTCTCGCACGTGGGCAGGGTCTTGAGCCAAGACTTGACTTTGACAGAAATTTAGTTGCTTTTGGGCCTATTTTACCTCACAGTGGCGGAGATGAGCAGGATATTGTTGTGAAGAATCCTTGTTCTTTCCCGATTGAGTTCTACAACTTAGAATTTGACAAATCTTACCTTGAAGAGGAAAAGGTAGTGTTCTATAACATACAAATTGAATGTTTAATTAAAATTCATAACATCTGCGCATTTACAGTCAAAGTATAAAAACAAGGGAACAATTGACTAGAATGTAAATTCAGATATTCTACAAAAGATAAAATTAAGTGCGCTGCACCTGAATTTTACTGCTATAACAATAATAATTAAAAGTAATATTTAATGAATCTGTGATTTTTCAGATTCTCAGACTGATGAAAGGATATGATGAACACAATACTATACTGCTTCCGCCCCGACTTACAAATGATAAACTGCCACAAGAATTATTGGATTTCTATGAAGGTAGCCATTTTTTTTTCAACCATTACCTATGCTGTCCTATTTATTAATTAAAAAATAAAAACAGTAACAGTTTGATGTGTAAAATAATATGTTTCAATAATTTTCTCTCCTCTCAACAGTTGGTAGTTACATTCGATAATATTATTGCAACTTTTTGTGTCCTTGGCGGAAATGAAACTAAGTTTACTAGCAGCATGTGGACTTATTATCGTTAAAATTTCTTTTTTTTTTTAGAACAATTAAAAAAGATGGAGGAAGAGGAGAAAATTCGTCAGGAGGCAGAAGCTGCCAGATTAGCTGCAATGAGTGTTGATAATCAAGGTATTGCCTTGTTTGTGCTTTGATCATTGTCTTTGATTCTTATTGGTTAAAGTTCATAATTAATTTAAATCCTTCAACAATTAAATTGATTCTGTTTTATCTGAATATAATCTAAGTGAGTGTACAAAATAGGATTTATGTCCCTCATTGTTACAACAGTGTTATTTTGGCTATTACAAACTAATTAAATAGTAATTACATTTATAGACTATAGCTGATGAAAGATTGTCTTGGATCCATAAGGGAAATTCAATTTTGGTGAAGAGACCAGGTTACCAAAAAATTAATACAGTATTTGATGTAATAAAGCATTTTAAGCATCAATAATATATTATGTTTTTCAATTTATTAGATACAGCTGATGATCAAGATAAAGAAACTCATGTGACTGATGAATCTAAATCTCCACGTCTTACTGTCGCTGGTGATGTACCCCCAGATGTTGTTATCCGTGGCCCATCAGCTAAAGGTACTAGAAGTGTTGGCCCATCAGAACCCGCTACTGCCATACCTGATGACGACAGGCCTGAATCAGATGAAGGTAAATACACACATGGCAAATAAAAGTCTCCTTTTTAATAGATTATTTGTATTCTGTTTCTAGTTCTGTGTTTTTGCATGAACAACCATACAAATCTTCATGCACTTGCATCGTTCATTCACAAAACACAGAATTTATGACTGGCACAACTGAAAGCACAGTAATAATATATTAAAGTGTAAAACAAAATCTGAAATTATATTAAAATTGAAAACAAATTATGACAATCTACAACATTTGTACAGTTATGCTTGTAATAAGTTAAATGGTATTTTAATATAGCTTAAAAGCTATATGCAAGCCAGGAGGCACTAGTACAAATTAAAAGAAGTGTTTTGGTTAAGAGAGGTACCTATATAGACAATGTGCTTGTGATATGTTACCTGTATCTAATTGCATGTTTTAACCTTTTTTTACAGAAAAAATTAAAGATACAGCCAGTAGTATAGGCGTTGGAGAGCTAGAGATAACTCCAGTGTCTGCTGCTATTGCTCGACATCTTGGCATTGACTTGACGTCTGATGGTAAAGCCGCACGTAATCGTCGTGGTATCGCTATTATAGTACATGGAGCACCTTCATCGGGTAAGCACAAATTGTTGTCATCTGTTTAGTGAAAACAATTATACTATAGATAAAGTAAAATGTGAGGATGTAAAATAATCCTGACCAGTATTTTTGAGTTCTACCTTGGCTTCCAATGCCTTTATATGTAATCAGGTTTGCAAAGTATTTTGTTTATTTTTCGTTTTTGACAAATTTTAATAGCAAGTTGGAATGTTTAAGCAGAACTGATAATGATAACAGGGTTTTAATAAATATTTATGTAATATATTATGTATATATATATATATATATATATATATATATATATCATACATTACTATACATCAAATTAACCATAATTTCAGGTAAAAAAAGTTTTGCAGAGATGTAGTCATTCACATGTCTTGCATTCAAAAGTCTTAACCTCCATATCAATTAATCTTAAATGTTACGTAAGGAAACATTATGCACAAAATATACTTAGAATCTTTCTTATTCTGCCTGTCATTCTATTTATTTCCTGATTTCAGGGAAGACTACCACAGCAGTAATACTTGCAAAGCGGTTTGAAGGAGCTCTTCTTACTATTGACAGTGTTGTCTTAGAATCTATTTCAAATGGTAGTACCCCTGCGGGATTAAGAGCTCGGGAATTGTGTGCTGAAGCTGCCCACAAGAGAGCAGAGGAATTGAAACTACTAGAAACTGACGATGCTGATAAGAAAGCTGGTGGTCTTAGTGTTGAAGCTGTTGCTGCACATACTGCTAAAGATCAAATGGGTAGGTAATATTTCCTGTATAAAGATAGTTTTAGTTCTTTACAAAAGGTTCCAACTGTGTCATTGGTTCCACACTTTTATTACTAGATTTGATAGGAAACTTAATCATACTCGTCTGTTAATTTCGCATAATTATACATAATATTATTTAGAATGTTGCAGTGTTGGATTAAAGTTAATTCCGTATAATCTGTTTTAAGTTTATATTAATTTTAAAATATTTAGCATCCCTTTTTGTGTGTGTTGCCCTCCCACTACCATACTTGTTTGCAGTGACCTGACTTTGAAATAACTGTATTTTGGCTATAAGATATTGTTATCTATAAGATATTGTTATGATATGTTATCTATAAGATATTTTTATGATATGTTATCTCCATGTACTGTTACTAGTTTGTTGCCTTGATTCTCGCTCTTCGCTCTGTTCTCGTGACTATTTCTACTTGACGCCTAATTTCGAATATCTGTTTCCTTCTGTTTCTGAATCACTACGAAAATATCTAATTCACATGAAAAAATTCAAATCAACTTGAAACTAAATAAATTTTGATTCACATAATACGTATTAATTACCATAATTGATGTATTTCGCATGGGAATATTTGATAATTATTTAAAAATGATTATATAAATAATTATAATATTCGGAATTGTGCTACATTATAATGTTAGTATAATGGCCGGTGTATCATATTACAGCTAAATTTACGAATCCTCATGGTGTGACAAGTTTGAGCATTGGTGAGATGAATAGCTTGAATTTTGTTTATTGTCATATCATTAACTTTCCAATTAACAGCCACGATTCTGAAGCTAATGCTTCAATTTAATAAACTGATTCACTAATAAAACACTGACAAGTAACTTTTGCTGTTAATAGTTGCTTGCATGTATTGCTTTATGCACACAAAACGATAAATGAACATAAATTAAGCCAAAAATTACCTATTTTAATAAATACTTTGTATTTTAGCACATAGACAGTCGAGACTAGGCTCAACACATGGTTAGGTTGCTTTTTTTGTTAGAGTTGAATTTTGTTTCAGTAATGAATATTTTCAGTTACTTATTAATTGTAGCACACATACAAAAAATGAAATCCTTACCAAAATTTGAAATTGTTTAAATTAATAAAAATATTGCCAACCTGACACAGGTAATAGTTAAGAATGATGTCTTGGTTATATTATATGCCAATTTTATAACTACACATATTATAAAAAATTAAGTAACTCGGTTTTCTAATCTCTCTTGTAAAGTCCTAATCGTTGTTCTTATGTTCAGTTTTTACCAGTACTGGCGGAATATTCATACACAAATCATCTTGCATTGTAGTCCATCTCTCTTTATGGATATTAATTTTAGTTCTGGTAAATTTTATCACAACACCATTTATAAACTTAATGCTGGCTTAATTACGCCGCTGGTGAACATAGGGAGATACCTCTCTGGGATTGATTATTATTCAAACTTTCACAGTAATGTTGTAATTCATTCATTGGTGAATTAAACGTTTACCAAAAGAAATTTGGATAAAAACTGAAGCGGCTGGATTTTTGACAGAAATTTTAACAAATTACAACAAAACCTTAAGAGTGTTATTAATAACTTTATTTACAATCGTCCCTTCTAATGCTATAATTGTAGTTTAAAAGATATCCAAATATTTCAGGAAATTTACCTATCAGCTTTAGTAATAGAAGTATAATTGATACTTTTCGTTCTGTTAATTTTTGTTCTGTTAATTTATTTACGAATTAAATATATCTCATTAAAAAATTAAAGCAGGAACATACAAGGCATAATGCAACAGTACAAAAATATATTCTAACTAAACACTTATTAGTAAGTGTACATGTCTACTTTTAAATACCTCATCCATCATCTTGGTCTCTGTTTTTTATTAGTTTTTTAAATCAATAGTCTTTCCTGTTTCCTGCTTTTGGTTACCGTTTCTGTTAGCAGAATATGCAATTATTCAACAACAGTGAAAATACGTTGTGTATTTATTTGAATAATGGCATATATTTTTCTTTTTTGTGTTATTACTGAATATAAATTAAGAAAGTTTTTTTTTTTTCCTCATTAGGAGGCCCAGGAGGTGAGTTTTAACAAGAGAATGCTGTTGTCAGACAAAAAAAATAGATTCTTCTCATGGCTATTCCATCAGTTAATTTACCCACTATTTCCCACTTTTATTAAGATGTAAATTAACTACTAATCAAAACACGATAAATAAATGTCGTCTGCCTTGAATGAATCAATAAAAAAATTGTAGAAAAACAAAATTACTGAGTAGATGTATTGTACTATATCACACATCATATCAACTGGAAACATTCTAAACAATGCCAGTTATTTTTAATTTAGAAGAAGTTTCATAATTTGTATTGAATACTCTTGTTTTGCATTTATAATATTGGGGGGGGGGAAGGAACAGCCATTTATGAGAAGTCTTTATTGTATTGTCAGCTTAATGACGAAATAAAAAAAATAATTATGCTTACATTAAAAATGTAAGATACTGCATTCCTTTGCTAAAAACATGCAATTATTCTGCAAGGCTTTAGATTACACAAGCTATTTCTAGTACATTATGCATAGAGCTCCCTTCTTTCAATTAAATGACACAGCTTATTCTGAAATTTTGCATGCTTTCATCTGAAATAAACTATGCAATTATTGTTAAAAAATCGCTTAAATCAACATTTTGTTGTTTTACTGTATATAAATAATTATAGTGTTGTGGCATTCTCTGGTGAATCTGATATCTACTCCAGCATTTGTGTGCAGTGACTAGCTCCCGGGTGGGAACTACATTGCTTCTATTAATTACTAATAACACACACTTTGGTGCTATTAGAATTAATATTAATTTAACTTCATTGAAATCACTAATCCAATATGAATTTAGTCCAAAGCTGAATCTCACTTTTAAGCAATAGCTTTCAGTCTTATCACAATGCCTTAATCAGTCCCTGCAAACGAAGGAAGCTAAAATGTTAGTGAACTCTACTGTGAACAGAGACATGATCTTCTTTCAATTTGCGACAGTCTTTTGAAGTCACATAATCAGGTGTTGACCTACCAACATTTCAGAAAAGACTGACGAAGGTGTTGTGATAAAAGTAAGATTCAGTTTTGGACCACAATTGTATTGAATTAAGGTGTTGGGTTAATTTTAGAATAATTAATATCAAAGTTTTGAAAAACTTTCCAAATATTCATTTCATCTTAACAGTATTTAAAGGTGTTCAATTTTCAGTTTTTTTGTATATCCGAGGTTCAGTAATTTTTGATTTAAATTAAATAATATATTAACTTTTCAATTTAATAACAAAGTTGTAATCTATTTAGTAAATTATGCATTAAAAAATATATAAAGAATTATGCTTGCAATAGTATAATTTTTCTAATATTTCAAGGAATGGTAGCTACAGCCCACTCTATTGCCCACAGTCTTGCGTCTAATCGTAAAACAAGTACAATATCAGATAATAAGAAAGATAAACATCACGGCAATAGTGTTATTGGTGGCAAAACTGCGGTTGCATCATCTGCAGATGGTGCCACAGGAAGCCAGGTTAGTATAACATGACTAAATATATTTTTATGACTGGAATTGTTAATTTAGCATCAAATCGAATTGGGTGACATTTTTGTATGTTACTTCTTTATTAACAGCTTCAATTCTTTAATACATAGACTAATCGCAGTTATAATAGCTCAGTGTTTTATATCATTCTGTTCCTTTTCTGTTAGTAGCATTTTCATTGTGTACCTAGGATTTCATAAATATATTATATATATATATAAAACAAGACCTACTAATACAGCTATGTAGGCCTGCATAAAAAGGCCACCAATAAGAGAGTGGGAGAATGGTCTTTACAAGCAGGTGGCTTTTATATACAAATTGACGTATAATTATAATTATTCGCCATTTGGACATTGCATAATCAACGTTAAATTCTGGTGATCTCTTGCATTTCTTGCTTGTAATCATTTGAATGTCTTGTGATTGGCCGAGTCATTATGAGGATGTAAAATGTTTGTGTATGGTGAATGTAAAATTAATTGTCGTTGCATTAACTCTGTCATCAGCCATCTCACCGTGCATGCATATAGTGCTCTTTGTCATACATTTGATTCACTTTTCATTTCCTTTCAAGTACTTTTTTATCTTATCATTCATATACACAATAATAGTGTATACTATGCTCTTTGTGACTACTAAATGCAAATCATGACTGAGTTCATTGCTTCATTTTCTTGTCTTTCATTGGTCTTTACCTGTGTACTATATTTAGGCCAGCAATCGTAGAGAAAGTCTAGCTCAGGCTCTAGTAACTAATGCATTTATTGGGAGTGCTAAGTCTGCAAAAAAAATCAATCACACTTATGTTCCTCCAAAACGGCCTAAAACTACTGACATTGATGCTGTCCCTTTTACTAAAATCATGGAGGAGGATGAAACATGTGAATTCATATCATCATATATGGTAAGTTTGCATCAATAGACTATTTGCATGCACATGATGGATTCACCAGTCTCAGACCCAAACGATCACAGCCAGTCGCATTCTGTGAATGAACAATGATATACTTCTGCGTGCGCTCACGCGATTCATTGACAATATGCATTCTTCGCATGCTGAGCCAAAACCAAAAAAAAATCTAATGTTCTTTGATCTAAGAAATTCAAATACCCTCCTATTTATTAATTTTTTTTATTTTGTTAAATTTTCACTGGTTAAAGGTTTTCTAAAGTTAGATTTAAAAAACAAGTTTAATTTGTGTATAACTAAAGGATCATGGTATTGTATTGAAAGGGTCTGACTATAGCGCCCTCAAGTGCATGCAAACAGTCTATTGGAGAGGGTTCCAGGGTTTCATCTTGCATCATTATCATGTCTTTTGGTGTAAGTTTGCTGCAAGTCATACTTCTCATCATCCATGGCATTATTATTCTATTGTCATCAAACGACGGACACTGATCTCTATTATTATTTGTCTGCTTATATTCAATTGTTTATGTAATCAGTCCAGTAGTTATTTATAAACTTTGTGAATTCACATGAACTTCTGGAAAATATGAACTCCGTGAAGTAGTTGCAATCTATGCATGAAACTATGCTATAAGTATCATATCCCAAACTATTGTATGTTTTCCATAAAAATGAAAATTATGCAAAGTAAGCCAATATTCAGTGGCCAGTCTTGGTATTAAATGCAACAGGAATTGACTGACAGTATAATTTTACCTCATAATCACCATGTTGTTTGCATTAACAATGGCAGCTTGGAACTTTCCGCCACCCTCCAGCATTATATGCATCCTCTAGTGTCAGTGTTATGTCATCACGACCCAGAGACATATATATAAACGTGAGCTTAGTTGTTGTAATAAATGGGGTATTCATGTATGACTGTATTATCCTAAAGAAATCCCCTGCTTGTATGTTGAATTGCCTGTATTTATGCAAATAATATAATTATTTTATGTACTATCTACATGCTTGTTTGTAAACAGGCTATTGCTTGGATTTTTAAAAAATTGTCAAACATCATGATTTTACAAAAATTAATTTAAATTAAAATTATACCTAAATTTTATCTGACTGTTTATTACTCAAGAAAGCAACATTTTTACTTTATATATACTAGCCTTTTTCAGTTTTTGCCAACTACTAGTATATTTTTCCTAAAAGGATTGAAAACAAAAACAATCTGAACAGTAGCTTTATTGTCTAGCCATGTGTTTTATTTGTAGCTATAGTAAATTCTTTTTTTTTCTTTAATGCAAATATTTATTTTAACAAAGCCTCCTAGAACTCCACGGAAAGCTGACAAAGGAAACCTTGAACTTCCTCCTTCTACTAGCTGTACTAATCCTACAGATAACCCTGAGGTTATATATCTTTTGCCAATGATTGCTGACTTTCACTGTTTTTTTAAATTTTAGTTTCATTGTTGATCTTGATGTTATAGTAACTGTGTCATAATTGTGTAGTATTCATGTGTAGACTTGTGTAAAAAACTCGATACTTTGCATCCAACATGTTTGACCAAACTGGAAGAAAGTACTAAAATGTATACCTGGTCCAATGAAACTATGTCAATTATGATTCAGTTTAATAATCACATGCATCACTTGTGTCACTTGTAATGACTGCTGCACTCTGTTCTTACTTTATTTTAGAGTCCAGTCACGTACAAAAAAGCTATTAGTCGGGCTAGTTTAATTTCATGTTTTATCTCTGTGTTCTCTCTTGACTCAGTTTTATTATTAGAAAATGTTTTCTTATTTCACTCACATTTTTTTTTGTACAATTTAGTCACCAGCATATTAACCCAATTTATTTTAAGATTCCAGTTTCTTTTATTTCATATTTAATATTAATATGTATTCAGAAAAAGTTATATTATGATTATGATAAAAAGTTGTGATGCTTCGAGGTATACACTACAGTCATTATATTTCAATAAAGATTTGGCTGTGATTGATAATCTAGCAATTATTTGCATGAGGTCAATTCTACAGTATACTTAATGAATTCAATTATAGACTATTTGCATGCAGATTGTGAAGCCTCTGGTTGCACACCCAAATCTTCTTATCAATTCACTTTGTGAATTAACAACAATTTATTCACAAAAAAGGGATGCCAAGAACAATTGAGTTAAGACTGGTGGCTCCCCTTAGTGTAACTATGCAAATTGTCTATTGGAGTGCTTATGAATTTTTGATACATAACAGTCAGTTTCTTTTTGTTCATAATTAGCTGTCATAATGCTTTATATCAGATTATGTTTTTCTTGTGACAGGTACCTAGCAGTCCACCTCCACTGGCTGCTCCTATAGCTCGGCGTCTTAGTGTAAGTGCTAGTGTTGCTGGAGAAGAAGGGTTGATGAGTTGTGTCCTCCCAGAAGAGCTGCTGGTTGAAATCCTGGCAGAGAGATTACAGGTAAGAATATATATTTGATTGTTAAGTTTTAATGGCATCTGAAAATTATAATTAACACTAGATCATATAACTCTGAAATAACTGGTAACTTAAATACGTACTGATGCCGTGAGTTCAGCTTATCACGAATACAAATAGTTTGCGATACCTACTAGAGATAATCTTTTCAGCAGGTACTCCAATGAAAAATTTAGTAATATATTCTACTACAACTATATATAACTCATTGTTATATGTAATCTTCTACTGTAACTACATATTACTGTGTTTTTCTACTGTGTATAACTGAGTGTGTATAATTTGCAGTTAAATGACTGTCACCGTGGCGTTGTCATTGATGGACTGGAGAGTCTTTTTAGTCAAAATATGTCAGCGACTGCCAATGTTATTCTAAAGGCCTTCAATAACAGGAAATATATTTACTTTGTGACCTTGAAATTGGACTATGCTACGATGAAAGAAAGAGATAAAAAAGAAGAGGAAGAAAAAGGTATGTCTTGCATTCTTTCTATCACATACCTCATTATCCTACAATAGAACTATCCTGCCAGCATTTAATTTTGTTTATTAGCGGCCATCTGGATGTCAATCACATACGGGAAATTTACTTTCACTTCATTGTACCCCCAGCAGTAGGCTGGAGGTACTTTGGATTTACCCTGTAACCGCCGCGTCCGCCGCGTCCGCAGCGTCCGCCGCGTCCGCCGCGTCAAATTCACTGTGATCGAGATATCTCAAGAAGGCAGTGTGATATCCATTTGAAAC
>JAOXYB010052412.1:0-11535 GCA_028565635.1 Phoronis ovalis
ATCGCGATTAAAGTTTGGCTAAATTTTTTATCTAGCTAATATTTTAATCGCGATTGCCCGTGTGAACAAAGCTTTAGCTTCCAGTTAAGCAAAACTGGTAAAGAATGTTGAAAATTTGGACAGAGATTTAAGAAAATATTATTTGTTTTTATACTAATCACCTGAAGTATTATTGTTATTTATTGTATGGGCGTGTGAATAACGAGGAAATACCTGGTGAAACATAGTTTTGCTTTCAGTAACATTCTTATTCAATTGGTCAGTACATACAACCAGTTAGTCTGTGGCTAGTAATAAATGCAGATTTAAATCAAAATAAAAGACAGAAATTTTGTGGGTGTTTAAGAGGTTAGACTAGATTATTCCTTTTGTTTATAATAAAGTTCTAACAAAATCTAAAGATAGCGCACTGAAAAAATACTTTATACTTGATCCGTTACGAAGAAGAATATTAAAATAAGTATGAAAAACATTGTCTTTCCGAGTCATGAATTCACTATAGAATAAAATCAACTTCAAGGTCTGAAACAAGTATAGTTGTAAGCATTGTATTGTCTAAAACATATCAATTGATGATATAAATAAAACTCTAATAACATTACTTCTTTCAATAGATTCTATGCCATTTTCGAAGGATAATTTGATTTAAAAATAACACAGAAAATTGTCAGGGTAAACAGTTAAAACGTCTTAATAAAAAGCATTTTTGATTTTTAATAGGAAAATTCTATTGAATCCCTAATTAAAACATTGGCGTCCTATATATATATATATAATACCGTCCGATCCGTCTGGTATTGGATATTTACTCGATCGTAAGTATGCTAATGCCTAATAAACACTCCTAGTTTAATGGGAATTTTTCCTGACATGTTTATACAATTTATGTGTATTGACAAAAGGTTAAAGTTTATAATTCATAATTTGGAAAACCTTGTAACCCGGATTTTATCTTATCGTAGATAACAATAACATTGAAATGTAAATACCCGGGGGTACTGTCATTCAAAGTCACTATATATATATATATATATAGTATAAATTTTTCCATATTTACAAATTAGTTTTACACAGGGTATCTATTTCAGGAGAGTTGTTTACAACAGGATATCTTTTTCATGCTTTTTCATTTACGACAGGATCTATTTTTGGTGATCTTTATTTACCACAGGATCAGGGTCTTTACCCTGGGTCGCACACCCCTACCAATTTAATTTTCTGTCAAGTAACCCCTCGGGCTCCTTGCCCACAGCTTTTTGTACTACATGTATAAAGAACAAACATAAACCAAGTACAAATATTGACACGATTATCTTATGTCTTGTTTCATGTTTACACATAATATTATCCGCTTGAAAGAAATCGAGCAGAAATATATTTTCTAGTAATAGTTCATGGTTTTCCCTTAAATTTAGTGCGGGCGGCTTTTTAATTAATTTTAATCGATGTCATTAGTCTCTGCAGATACATATTGAAAAAACATATGACATCTTGTGGCTATCCTATTATAGTCAACGAAAGAATACGAATACTATTTTTCTATGCACGAGGACAATTATTCACAGCGATTATGTAAAGGGGACATACTGGTAAATGTACAGCTGACCGATACCTTTAGCTGCACATAGCTGCATAAAGATGATTATACAATTGTCTGCATAGTAAGACATTCATCACAAACAGTGAGGTAACAAAAGACAGCCGTGATTTAGTTAATTTGATTAACAATTATAATTAATAGCTTGTTACTACATAGTATACTATTTTAAAACATTGTATCGAGGTCTCCCCCTAGTGGTGAACCGTCGAAAGTACATATCTCCTTTTTATTATATACCTCACTCTGACACTGCGCTCATTCGACAATTCCCAGTCACATGTTAATAGGTGAATTTGGGCGGTGGTGAATAATTCTGATATTTGCATATGCACTGCTTTCAAGAAGTGTCGACCCATTTCCTCTTTAGAAACACAAGTTATGCCTTTCCAGATGAACACCACGTTTTATGGATTCTGTTGCCGAAGAATTAGTTTTAATGCATCGCGCAACTTTTTTAATAGTCCTTTTTAAAAGGTAAAACAAAAAATAGGTTACCGATTTACTTTTGAGTTTTTCGAACTGTTATTTTACATTGCTTTCAATGAGACATATGATTCAATAAATGGATAGTTATCGAGGCTGCTGATAATCGCACGTCTTGAAATCGAGCTGCGACAAATTATCCTTTTTAACATCTTTTAAGTCTTTTAATAACGTCTTTATTACGACTTATGGGTATCATCTGTGAATCTTCTAATACAGCTGAGTCTAATAATTTTAAACATTTCATGGTTTTACGATAACTAAGTCAGTGACTGTTTTCCCGCCATTTTGTTTTCTTCGTACTACTCAGGTGGACGACTAATAGTTGAAAGGTGTGCTGTTGAATGTAATCATCGAACATTTTTTACATACAGTATCCTATCTGTCTCTTTCTAGCTAGAACTTGTACCGTTTAACACAATAACCTTAGCAATTTTCTTGGGTCTCTAGGGTCTCTAGTGACGTGTCTTAGCTGAAACTCTGGTCGGCCCAGAGCGACTGCCAGAGGACAGTAACATACTTTTACTCTTATGGTATTACACGTCACCCCTGATTAGATTGTATACTTATTTAGTTATTTAATTATATACATCAGCAAAAATTCTTTGTCGTGTTCTTCATTGCAATTTATGATGGTGCATTGATCTCTCTACGTGTTTTAAGACTTTTGTGAATATTTAGTGACATTGATCAAGTGATTGTGTGCTTGTTATTTGAATTGTGATACATTACTTCAGCTCTATCTGGATTTGACTTTATCACTACTTAGAAGTTAGTATTCCTATTAGAGGATTTATCTTATATTCATTCATCTTATTTATTGTCAGTGTTAACAATGAATGGCGTAGGCTTGCTAGTAATATTTATTGTACTATGTTTTGTATTCCCAACTACACTTACTGCTATGCATACTACTAAGTGGTGATATACATATCAACCCAGGACCTTCCATGTATACATGCGGGATTTGTGAGCCATCAGTCATCAGATAATCTTAAATTTATTTCCTGTGTTTCATGCGACTCATGGATTCATATTGAGTGCTGTAATAGTACAAATAGACAGTATAACAAGCTGAGTAAATCTGCAGATCGCCGGTATTGACCCAACTGAATCCCAAAGACAAATTTGCAAGTTATGCCATAGAACTGTTGCAACCAACCACCGAGCTATTCAATGCGAGACCTGCAATATTCACTTCCATATTGGATGATGTAACATTAACCCTAGAGACTTCAATATAATTAAAAACAGTGCTTCTACATGGCACTGCACTACCTGCATACTACCAAACTTTTCAGACTAATTTTTTGAAAATGCTCTTATTTAAACACATCAAATCCATTCGAATCTCTCTGTCTCTCTCTCTCTCTCAATCTGATTTAGAGGCGAATGAAGTAGAAACTCAATCACAGCCTAATAAACAGAAGAATAACTATCAGAAATCTAAGTCTAAACCTCGACCCATAAAACTACTGGTAATCAACTGTCAGAGTATAAACAGTGTCAGGAAACGTAGTCAGTTTATCTCAACAATCGATGATCTTTTGGACTGATTCTCACCTATAGATGACTATGTTAAGACTGGTGAAACATTTCAAATTGATTATGATGTATATAGAAAAGACCGTAATCTAAACGGCGGCGGTGTATTCCTGGCAGTGAAGAAAAGCTTAATTTCAACGATTCAACAGAGTGTATACGGGCTAAGATAGAGATGAAGGGAGCGAAGACTGTCATCCTTGGGTCTTTCTATAGACCATCCAACAATGATGTAAAACCACTAACTGCACTACGTGAAACTCTTAACATTATCAGACACAAAAAATCTCTTCATGAATAATACTAGCCGGTGACTTCAACCTACCCAACACAGACTGGGAAAACGACAGTGTCAAATCCAACCCACAGTATGGCAATAATATAAACCAACAGCTATTAAATATATGTCAAGATCATTGTCTTACACATATTGTAAACGAACCTACTCACCAACAGAACATACTAGATCTTATTCTTAAAACACATCCCGACCTAACAAGAAATATTGATATCAAATATGGAATCGCCGACTACGACGTAGTAACAGCAGGCTTCAAAATTCCAGCATGGTACCAAGAGAAGTCATCTAGAAAGGTGTATCTATAACGGAAAGCCAACATGGACACTATCAAGGAAGGTATGAAAAGAAGTGATGAATTTATGTCCTCTGATTACATGAATCAGATAGTTGAGTACAGCTGGAATCTATTGAAGGAAGCTATTATATCCACATGTTCCACAGAAAGCCATATCAACTCGCTTCAACATCCCATGGTTAACCCATACATCAAATGATTGATTAGGAAACGACAGAGGCTCTATAACAATGCCAAAAAACATAGTGATGCATCCAACTGGGCCAAATTCAGGCAAATCAGGAATCTTATCAAAAAACAACTTGAAGAATCTCACTCACATTATGTAAATGGTCTACTAGAAGAAGATCCTGAAAATAAATCTAGTACAATCACAAAGAAGTTATGGTCCTACATAAGAAGTCTACGAAATGACTCAACAGGTATACCACCCCTCAAGAAAGGTGAAGACTTTTAAAATCTCTAATACTAAAGACAAACCTGAAATTCTTAACTCGCAGTATCAATCTGCATTTACAAGAGAGTCTACAGAAAATATTCCAACACTGATTCCAAGTACTGTCCCAAAGATGCCAATATTCCAAGTAACAACTAACGGAGTTACTAAACTACTCAACAAGTTGAAGATCGCTAAGGCACCGGAACCTGATCAAAGTCCCAACAAAATCCTAAGGCACGCTGCCGAAGAAGAAATAGCCCCCGTGCTAACAGTCCTTTTCAATCAATCTTTTCTGAAATCCCAAGTTCCATCTGACTGGACAAATGCAAACGTGGTTGCAATATTCAAGAAAGGCGACAAATCTGATCTAGCAAACTATCGCCTATAAAGCTAGTATCCCTAACATCGATTTGTTGTAAGTTACTGGAGCACATTATCCACACTAACATCATGAAGCACATAGAAATCAATTCTGTCCTAATAAACTATAAACATGGTTTCAGATCCGGCCACTCGTGTGAATCTCAACTAATCATGACTACCGAGGACATTGGTAGAAAACTGGATCAAGGTCATCAAGTGGATTTGACTGTCTTCAATTTTTCCAAGGCATTTGATACCGTACCACACTACGGAATTAATTGCTGGTTTCAGAGACATTCAGACGGTCCCTATAGAAAGCCGGCGGATGGGGGTCAACGGATTTCGACCAAATTTGGCACGAAGATATGTAGGAAGAATTTGTTATGATGTGCACAACTTGCGATTTTTGCAACTATTCCAAACTCCTTTTTGGGACCCCTCTTTTTGGGACCCCTCTTTTTGGGGCTCAAAATGGCCCTCAAATTAATGGTAAAATAGCATATATTGATATATTTTTATAGAAAAATGTGCAAACCGACTTACATAAACATTTTTATTTTTCAAGGGTTCATATAAGATAATTCAAAAAATATTTATGGCTCAGATATACTGATAGACATCCTCCAGAAGGCATTTTTATAGACCAGCGTTTTTGATGCCCAAAAAGTGACCTAAATTTCAATCTTAATTTGTTTCGCAGCAAACACTGTTTGGTATAGTAACATACATTTTTATGAAGTTAAAGCATTATAGTAATGACATGCATTGTAAAAAGTCATAGTTTTAGGCAATATCTTTGTGAAATAATAATCTCAAACATTTTCTATAGAATTAATTGGATGTAATAACATTCAAACGCAGCACATGTTTGTGGTTATATCGGAATCATATAGTACCTGGAAATGAATTATATGTTATACACACTTATACTTACTTCTTATCTTAATAAATTGTACATGTGGTGCTTAGACTTTTAATTTTTCCTTTTATTATAAAGAACCCAGCAGTTCTAAAAGTATGATTTATCTCCCTTCATGATTGATAGACAGGTTCCTATAGCATAGTCGGACAATACTTCCTGTGTGATAAATTGCTGTGAGAGCTGAACAGGAAAGGTTGGTTTTACATTTGCTGACAACCTTTTGCATATATTTAAAAAAAAAATCATATCATGAGTTGTTCCTTTACTAAAGGAGATTGGGGTCCTTGTGGAGTTAGTTCAAAAACTACAATGCCTGATAAGCAAGTTATTTCTCTGGCATCATGTGTGAAGGACAAAACCACATATTTGTAAAGGATAAAAACTACTGCTGTTAAAAACCCTATCAAGGAATACCAGTTAATAGCAAATCGGGCTGAATATTACAGTTTAGATTTGAGAGATATTAAGCAAATGACTGTCTGTCCCAGATACGGAATATTGTTTTCAATGGGTTTCGAACCTCGTACAACATGCAGCTCCAATATGCACAGTGGATTTAGAAGAAAATTAGTCATACCTATCGTGGTAAATTTACATCTGTCCGAACATATTTTAAATCAACTGGAGAAAAAAATCCTTTTGGCTCAGGTAAGGCTTTTTAAAGAAATTAAGCAATGGATTTGTTCATGAATGAAAGGTAAGGTAGTGTTCAAGGGAAGAACGTAACACGGAGGCTTGTTATCCCGGGGCTGTTAGGCTTCCAGCTATATAGGGATTTGCGTCCCAAGTGGCTCCAGCTTTTTACAAAATTAGCGGAGAGGATCTGTTTTCTTTATCAAAGTAGTGAATGTTTTATAAATAAGACGTGTTGATCTGGTTTTTGACCAAAATAAATAGGTAGACCAGCAAAAAAAGTTAAGTAAACCAGTTTTTAGAAGGAAAAAAATAGTCTGTTTTTGTTTAACTTGGGCCGCACAATGTGTTATGAAGTCCCTCCCCTGGGCTTGCTATCTGGCCACTATCTGTAATAAGTCATAAATAGCTATCATATGAAAATATACTAGGTGTGTACTTGTCTAGAAATCATTGCTACTCCATATCATGTTACTTGGATAAAAATATAATAGTTCTCCACTTCTCCCCCTCCCCTGCGCTTGCTATCTGACCACTATCTGTAATAAGTCATGAATAGCTGTCATATGACAATATTCTGTCTATAAAGCATTGCTATTCTGTATCATGTTACTTGGATAAAAATATAAGCGATCAATCTTTTTGTAATAATATACATGATAAAAAAGATCAATGGCATATAGTCTGAGTAATAGCCAACAAATAGAACGTAACCACCAAAGCTCCACGGGAGAATGAAGATGTTGAAGGTTTTTCCTTAAATAAATAAAATGTGCATTATGTTTAAAATCAGTTATTTGATATACGTCAAAGGTTATACTTTAGCTATCTAACATACCTCAGTGGTTCTTGCTTGGCAAGTAGATGGTTGATAAAAGAAAACGGAAAGTGAGCCTTGGTCCTCCAGGCTCAAAAAAGTAAATAAACATCCAATGTGTTTTCAACTTTTTTGAATATTGAGAAAAAAGAAGATTTTGCTTGTGAACTAATTATCAACTGCAGTCATAATTAACTTATTTGCGTAGAACTAGTTACTTACTAGAATTTTAAACTGGTCACTCTAAAGATATTAGTCCCAGGAGTTTACTTAAAGGTAAAACTGTGCCTGATATCACTATAGATAAAGATTAAGTACATGCCTACAATTTTATTTGCAGGCATTTAATATCATAGTGAGATTATCTTTTATATTGTTTATGATTTTCATCTCCTCTTGACAAACACTATTTTCAAAGTTTGCAACCAGGAGGACTCAAGTCAGTGTCTATGTGTAGAACTGTAATTTACTTCAAAATATTTTTTAAGTTGTAAAATATTCCATAAATATGTGAAAAAAAATAAACAAAAGTGTTTCTAATACCATCTATTTTTTTCAGTATTGTGCAAAAAGTGCAAAACTCTTTATTCATCATTGCCATAGGCTGTACCGCAATATTCACAAAAGTACAGAATGTGTCCTAATGTCAGGAACTATTTGAAGGATAAATTTAATGAGGGACCCATATCTAAAAAGAAAGCTCACCCTGCACAGGTATAAGCTCATTTTGCTGTTTGCTTTGAAGATACCAATACTTTGGAAATGTAATAAAACACAATATAATGTTGAGGATATTGTTCATAGTTGAAAATATTATACAAATATTGGTCGGATAACTGAACAATATGGCGAAATAGTGTTCGAAAAAACGTTTATTGGTCGAGGCCGCACATATTGTTCCTAAAATTTGATCTAGAGGCACTAACGCAATTGCGTTTTTTCTTGTCATTAGCATAGCCCCATTAAGCACGAGCATGTTCTGTATGAGAATGCACCAGGAAACAGAACTTAACAATTGTATACTAATATGCTTACTGATCTGTATATAATTAAAATGTATAAAAAGTAGGGTATAAGTTTAATTCATTAGAAATGTTCTGTACATTCATACTATATTTGCATTGGTAAAATGTTAGTTCTAGTACTAAAATGCATATACTGTATTGTATTTACAAAATATGTATCTGTTGATCCAAAAGCTCTCTATCATAAAGTAAAGGCATTTGAGCTGAAAAAGAGAAAGTTGCTATGTGAAAGAAATACATTTTTTAAAACATATTTTGTGATTTTTGAATTTTCTTGGTATAATGCTGCATGCTAATGCATAATTTATTTTATTTGAATCTCTCGTCGGAAATATTTGACACTGTATGCGTATCATGTTTATCAACTTCAACAATTATAAGAACTTTTAAATTTAGACGTGGATTGGAATTTCAACGAGAAGTAAACCAGACATTTGCAAATCACATTTATCCAAATAGAGACCCCGGGCTATTACTTAGGGTATATTCGAAAAAATAGCGTTTAACATCATGCTACAGTAGTATATATTTATTATAGTAAATTAACACAGAAGAGATCAGTATTACAAGTTTCATTTGCCTAGTGGCCATGAAATTAATAACAATCGATACATGGCCCATATTGCATCAGTTAATTTACATACTTGTAGGTAGAAACTATGACTTTTAACAACTGTTATTCTTAGACGGGTTATAGATCTTTATAGTTCCACTGATATCATATAGTAAGACTGCTTGCTGTAAGAGAACAGTACAACTGAAAATGACTAATTTGCAGGTCTAAATTCGACCGTGTCGCCCCTCTTTTTGTTATTATACTTGACGGAAGAAATCATTATATATTCCGATTTTTTTCTTTTCAAGCAAATAGTTCAAGAACCAGTTTTTAGGTTGCAAGTGTCAAATAATTGATAGTTGTTCAATCAACGGAACTATCAAATGCCAAAATGTGCCATTTTCTCATATTGTTTTAGCAAAACTTTACCTGAAAATAGCCCGGGTGTACCGTGAAAAAATTATGGGGGTAGAGCAAAAAAATATGCTTCTGTTCAAGGTTCCACCATGTTACTATGTGTGCCAAAAGTCGTTGAAATCCGTTGCCCCCTTCCGCCGGCCCCCGTCTGACTTTCTCAGAAAATGACAATTAATGATCAAATTATAAGATGTATGCAAGCATGGTTGACTAGATCTCAGAGAGTAATAGTGGATGGTGAATCGTCGATCAACACCAGCTCCATTCGTCTCAGGTGTGCCTCAGAGCACCGTACTCGGTCCATTATTGTTCCTTCAAGAAGATCTACAATATATGGTCAGCTGGTCCAATGATTGGCTAATGAGATTTAATGTAAAGAAATGTCATACTCTCCGCATCACAAGACGACGAAGTCCGATAACATTTGATTACAAGAGTGATGATTCCATGTCCTAAGTGAGGTTCACCACCATCTATACCTTGGAGTTGTGAGTTCAGCAACGATGCACGCTGGAATATTCACATCATTAATATCACCTCTAAAACCAACCGAATATTGGGTCTTCTCCGAAGAAATCTCTACATATGTAAATCAAAGACTAAACAGAGGGCATATTTTTCTCTTGTAAGGACCCATTAGAGTATGCATCTTCCATTTGGGACCGTTTTACATCTAAAAATGTTAGAAAGATTGAAATTGTAGAACTCAGAGCTGCCATATTTGTAATGAGAGATTATAACCGACATAGCAGCGTGACTGAGATGTTCAGTTACTTACAGTGGCAGTCATTGGAAGAAAGAAGGCGCAACACCAGATTATGTAACATGTACAAGAATATCAACCAACAGTCGGCAGCACCGAAACCAGATTTTATCCAACCATCATTAGTAAACCATAGGGGCAACAGCAGCAAACTGATACAGATTCACGCCAACAGTGACATTTACAGAGGAAGTTTCTTCCCAAGAGCTATCAAAAAGTGGAATGCGCTGCCATTAGACTTAGTATCAGCAGATTCCATAGATTCATTCAAAGTCTTCCTGGCTGGTCAGCAGTGCTCTTCTGTATTTCTTTATTTGCATTTTGTAACCAATCATTGATTCAACCACATAAAATATTTTACTGCGCTAAGCATAGCGGTTAACACAGCATATCAAAGATTTGCGTAACATTTTGATTTATTAGCAATAGAAAAGATAAAGCAGGGGAGACTCCTGAAGGCAAATACTTCTTTTTCTCATATTATATATAAAATAACATTTTGGGGTTGGGACATAATATCACAGGCGAAAGAAAGTTAGCAAACACTTACCAAATTCTTTTTTTTTTTTACTTTTAGCGTTTTAGAACATATCATGCGATATGGCATCTGTTCAGTGCTAAACGTCGTAATGTATTACGGAAACTGTACCCATGACGTACCGTTTAGAAAATACCGCCACTTTGTATAATTACTTATCCATCTAAACTAGGTTTAGAATAGAACTACCATTTCCTTTATAAAGCTAGATAGCCTTTTAGCAAAGGCAGGGTTGCTCATAATTGCTTTTATTAACGTTACGTGACCTCTAAATTACCTTTCAACATCATATTTGAACTTTTCAGCAAATAATAGATATTCATTGCTTTGGGACTTCTTGACCTCAAATTTTCCTTCCTATGATCCTTTTTTATGAAATTTTGACAGTTTACAGTTTGACCTCCAGATGACATTTTGACATCAAGGTCAACTCCGGACTGTCATATGTTAAAGTACAAGCCTCTTGCATTAAACATTAACTATGACTTGCAGTATGTTTCCTCCATAAAATAGATTTAAAAGACGCTTAAAAAAAAATCACCTTTTAACAATGGCATATCCCAGGGGAGTCACACATCAAGTACCAAGTTCCTAACTGCAACGGTCTCCGAGATATAACTTGCTGAAAATTGGAAAAAAAGAAAACGAAGAAAAAAAATCGTACCAAACCAATAGGCTTGCTCCCTTATAAGAGCAACCCTAAATATGTAAAACATATTGCCCTTGACTATACACGTGTATATCTATACCCGTTCCGTATCAAACATTTTTTAAAATACATTCTTTGGTCCATTTGTTTTTTTTGTCTTCATGTTTTTTTCCTTAACTACATTCGCAGCAG
>JAOXYB010052423.1:0-11534 GCA_028565635.1 Phoronis ovalis
ACAACATTTGCCGAATCAATATTTTTACTTAAATACAACAAAGTCGTTGATAAAATGAAACCAAATTAGTAAAACTTGTTTTGGGATTCGAGTGATATATGTTTATTTCCAAGTTTTAAATAATTGTATTCCTAATATTGTGACTGAGCTAATTTGTCATGAATATTCTTTACACCAAAGGTTAACATTATACTGGGCAAAGTCTGCTTAAAAGTTTGTGTTTTTTATTTTAGAGCTTTTAGTGCATGTAAATTGTAATATGTATCCCACTTCCCAGTCTAAGTTGTATTAACACGCCCCTAAATAGTTACAAAGTTTGACTTACCGCCCGTTTGAATGATCATAATGTTGGATGTCATCTTAGTTTTTTGCCAGATACCCAGTCAAATAAAGGAGATAACCAACAATTAAATTTAAAACAGGCTTATATATCGACGCGTCTAAGTACCAGAGGATAAGCTTCTCCCCCGCCCTGCTGCTTCCGTATTTTCCCGCTTACTATGTAACTGTAAAATGGTTCAATGGGTTAATAAACCTAAGATGGTAAATCCTAGATATATAATTTTAAATTGCCGAATACTGTGATACGTTTTAATAATCTGTATCTTTGTCACAAACATTTTCATGTAAGCATAAATCAGTTAAATATAAAAATTGCCTGATCACTTTTTTTTTGCAATGATTTGTTCATTAGTGAGTAGTGTCATTGTGCTGACCCTTTCCTTGTTTCGGTTGGATGAGATTGGTTGGATGGTAGAAAAATGACACGTATAATTGTAGTGGTTGTCTTAGTTATTTTATCTATAATTATTACCCCATCAAATGGGAAAGAATCTTCCAAGCCAGTTGTGCTAACCGAAAGCACATGGGGTGATATGCTCGAAGGCGAGTGGATGGTAGAATTGTAAGTAAATTAAAGTGTAACTAAACACTAAAGTCTAAACGGTATGCACTTGTTGCCAGTTGTTGGCGTCATGTTTGACGTTCAATTTCAGTGGAATCAAGGCGACGAGTTCAATTGTACAGTTTTATGATAAGTAACATTGTTAACTGCTTTCATCGTGTTGTCATCGTGTATATTTTACGTCATGCAGTGACACAAATTATTAAAGCACCTGGTTCCCAATATCGTCAATTTGGAAGTTCATATCAGTCTGATCATGTGTTAAATATATGTACACGCTGCACTGAAGCACATATTATTTATGACCAGTGATTATGACATTGTTATGAAGATCTATTTCCTAATCTGATAAGTCCTCCTGGCATCGACCGTCTTTTATATGGGGACATGAGATCATTTTAAGTTAGAAACAGACTCGTCCGCACCCCTATTGGAACACTCCCAGAGAGATCGACCTATGCAATACAACTTACAAGTTTTTGAGTTTGTGCTATTGTGCTGAGATTTGGTGCCAAACATCATAAATTGACTTGTAACCATTACAAGGAAAATTACTTGCATATAGCTGGATCATTTTTACCTATTTGCGAACGATAGTCATAGAAATAAAATTTCGTCAAAAAAGGTAGCTGTTGACACTTTTATCTGTTTTCCTGCACGGGAGTTCAAATAATTATATTGGAGTAGTTTGTTAGGTTTTCACTTTTAAAGTATGACAGGGAAGACAAACAGTTTAACACAGAAGTTGCTGTGTCTCCAGTTCTTTACATCTATTATTCATCACAATTGATGTGCACTGTCCCTCATAAATTCTTGTGTCACTTAATTAGTTAAATGGTGGATTGTACTGGGGTGGCAATGCCTCACAACTAATATGCATAAGTTGAGCACTACTGCTGATACTTACTGCCATCTTAACACCTGCGCGTTAATAACAATGGTTTATAATAACTAATTTAACTCACAAAAGACAGCCCTGCAATGTAATAGTATACTGAGGTTATTCCCGCCCTAATAATTATACTTCAAAATCCAAAATTCAATATAGTATTACAAAAATTCCAAGATAGTATATGATAGTGGATGATAAGGTTACTTATTTTACAAAGGTCAAATAGTGGAGTCACTATTACTGTGCTACCAGTCAGTGCATAATGTTTGGCACTAAGTCTCAACCATCAGATTATCAGCACACAGGGTGAAAACTGCTATCATGTCTTAACTCTGGGTCAGCAGCCCTAAACATGTGTATTGCAAGTTGAAAAGACACCCATTTAACAGACAAATCCGTTGCACAAGTGACTCTTTTATAGATAACTGTAAAAAATTCTTTTATGTGCAGTTTTACATGCATGCACTTCAGTTCACTTTCAAAAATATAACGCTATTATAGACACATGCATGAAAACATTACAGCGTACTTGTCATTTTCTATTAATGAAATATACCCATAGGTAATGGGGAACAGTACCGTTTGGCACTACTTACTGGAACAAAAAGCTTGTCAAATGTTGGATAGTTAAATGAAAAACAACATTGCAAAGTATACATTTTTGGAAAAGTAGTAACTTGAAGACTATGAAAATTTACTTTTCCCATATCACACTTGATTATGTAAGCAGTCAGGGGGGCCGTTTTGTGTTAAAACTCAGTGTATTTTAAAAAACATAAACTTCAAAAAAAGTCAAAATTAACTTCAAATAGAGAACTCTAAAACCGTTATCGTTTTTTTATTAAATTTTTCTGTATTCAAAAGTTACGACCTTTCAAAATTCTACAGGCTGAAAAAGTATTAATTTTTTCTGACACCTATTTATATTGAAGCACATCATTTAAAAATGGAGCAAAATTTTGGAAATAAATTTTAGCGATTTCAGCTTTGTATCTGTGGGGGTTTTGCACATAGATTAAATTGCCGAAATGGGACTAGACACCTTAAATGCAGAAAAAAGGACTTTTCATATGACTTTTCAGTCATGCATATAATCTTCCAATCAATCATATTATGTTATTGTGGTACTATTCTATTAAGCTGCGTAAAATTATGCCATGAATGGAAACGCTTCAAATTCAACCATTTGAGAAAAAGCGAGATCATATTACATGATAATTTTAATGTTGGTAACATGTTTAATTTACTTCGTTAATGTCTCATTGGATAGATCTTATGATGCAGAGCGTTAGCAATGGGTGTACACATACATATACAAATTTATTATTTCCTAGCTATGCTCCTTGGTGTCCAGCTTGTCGGCAACTGAGTGAAATATGGGATAAATTTAGCAGTTGGAGTAAAGATCTGGATATCAAAGTTGCTCAAGTGGACGTCACTGAAAATGCAGGACTTAGCGGCAGATTTCTCATTTTTGCCTTACCTACTATATACCAGTAAGTGCACTGTCAATAAGTGTCTTAGATACTCTTTACTGCCTCTATTATTATACAACTTTTAAGTAGTATAGTAATGTTATTTTCTCTCGGTTTTCGAGATGGTATTTTGAATTCAGAAATTGTCTTATAATGTCTACAAAATTCCTTAGACCATAAGTGTTGACAAGTTGACCTATGAATTGCAGTGACACCTATGCTTATGCTTTCAGTCACCCAGTTAAACTTTTACAAAGATACCATGTTTTAATGAAATTAAATGGACCAGCATTGTGTGTACCTAACTTTATATCTTTTAGAACTCTGTTCAGACTTGGCATAAAGTTACATCAAAATGTAACTTTATGCCAAGGATGTTTTTAGCATTTTCAGCAAGCTTTGTCCCATTTCAAAGGGTAAAAGCTGACAAGATATATGAACTTGTACCCCAAGTTACCATCAACATACGATTATGGTAACAAAATGCATTATTCAGTAGGTCCAGTAAACACGCGTCTTTTTGTAATATATATATTTTATGCTTTTATATTTTCCTAATTCTGTCTCAGTGTACACTCAAATAATTTTTAATTACAGTGTTAAAGATGGGGTGTTTAGAGTATATCGGGGGCCTAGAGAAGAAAATGATTTCATTAGCTTTGTTGATGAGAAAAAATGGGAAGAAATAGAACCAGTGATTTGGTGGCAGAATCCAGGTTCATTCCAGTGAGTTCAGATATGCATTTAACTGTCTTTGAAACTTAGCTTAATTTTATGTAAGTTTTCTGTTAAGGCCTTGATGAATAAGACAAACCAGTGTCAAAATGTCATTCATTGTGAAATATAACAAAGAGTACACAGTTAAGTTAGAATAAAAAAGAGCTTTAAATATTTATAATGACTACCTTTGCAGTCTGTCTACCACAAATGCTACATGACTAAGTAATAGCTTGTATTGTAAACAGTCTCACTACACAGTATTTTGTAGGTTAGCAGAATATGTGCCGGAAAAAAATACTGTGGCATGCTCACTTGAGATTTTTTTCTAACAAACCATGATTTGTTTAGTTACTGAATTAACTCAAATCTAACATGATATGTATTATAATTTTAGTTTAGCAATAATACCTTACTTGTGATGGGATTCATTATAATACATAAATAAATTCACTGATTCCTGATCTTGTCTTTTTGCAGTATGGGAGCTGTTGGATGGTTTTTCAAAATATCCATGCTCGTTAGGGTAAGTGTGCTATTACTTATACGATGTAATTCTAGTTAAATACATGTCAACAAATTTTATTTGTAAGTATTTTGTTAATGATTCACTTTCTGGAACTTGATTTGTTGCACAGGAAGATTAGAATGGTAAAATCAAGAAATTGTGTGTTATTTCAAAATTTTAGTTCAGCCAGTACTGTAAAGGTCCTGATATTGCTTAAGTATTTATTTCTTTTGCAGCAAACCTTTACTCTTCTAACAGAAGAA
Organism: Phoronis ovalis; assembly: GCA_028565635.1. NCBI lineage: Eukaryota > Metazoa > Phoronida > Phoronidae > Phoronis > Phoronis ovalis. The sequence goes on from JAOXYB010052423.1 coordinate 4,760, forward strand.
TACCAGCTGCCAGTTTGGTCAGCCTATGTTATATTTGCTATTGCAACCGTTGTTATAGGATTACTTTTAGGTTTGGTAGGTGTAATTGGCATTTAATATTTTGTGATATCTCTTAAAAATTGCAAGACTGTAAATAATTTGTTGCACAGTGGCTTGAGAAATGAAATCCGTGACAGGTTACAAGGTAACAACATCACCTCATGAAACTTTTCTAAAACATTCATCATTTGCAGTTGTTTTTGTTTTGTAAAAGAACAAAATTGATATACTCTAGCCACTCCTTTAAAAATAGTATTGGTTTTCACGATAGAAATCAAGATAATGGCAGTTGCTTCTTTTTAATTTTGTTGTTCAAAATATAAGTAAGGAATGTGTGAAAGTACCTACTTCTTTATTTTTAATCCCATGTTTTCTGTAGGTTAGTTTTAGTTCTTATCAAAAATGACATTTATTTCCAGACCCTTGTGTGTCTGTGTGACTTTATATGTCCACCACGTTACAGTAAGCGTGACATTCATGTGGAAAAAGACAAGGAAAGTGATGTGGAAGAAGAACAGGTAATTGTCAAATCTCAGTTGAAGCTATGTTGATTGTATGTAGTAAATGTCCTGTAGAAATTTTTTTGTTCTAATACATTGCAAATATTTCTCATAATAATAGACTTTCAGAAACAATAATGACAAGTTTGAGGTTTTATTACTACTGGGCCTGTACCATCTCGTAAAATGCATCTTATGTTCGGGAAATGGGGTGGGCACAATATTTCGAACGAGTTTCTTAAATATCTCTGGTAGTAGAAAAGGATATAAAAGTAGATACTGCCTGCTTGTTTTAGTTAAACAAATGACCAAACTTTATGGTATAATTACTTACAGGAGGAATCAGACATGGTAGAAGGTGATGCCGGCAGCACATCTGCTGCAGTAAGAAAACGCAAAGTAAGAAAAGATTAATGTTTCCCATCAGCTGAAAACCTCAAGAAACCATTTTGACTTTGTTTGATGATTTTCCACATTATAACCTGCTTTCCTACTGATCTTGAGTACATTTGCATTAATCTCCTCAGTCAATCTCTTCATTGTAAATAGTAGATGATAGTTCCACAAAGTTTGTCAAATACCTCTACTCACAATGTTATTCGTAATCACTAAAGCGAAACATGTGGTAAAAGGTGTGATAATTATGCCAGGTAAGAATCATTGTTACTATTTATCCCAGGCTTAAATATTGTTGTCTCGCATGCATCTCTAAGAAAGAAAAACCAAATGACAAGTGTTTCCTCGAGGAAGGAACTTTTTCCAGAGCTGCGCTCAAACAAATATTGTCAGTTCTCCAGATGTTTCGCTCTAGTGTCTATTGAATAAATTGTGAGGAGTGAACCAGGTTTCGTAAATTGTATCCATTCTAATTGCAATTAGTCACTGTGGGGGTATGTTGGCTAACTCACCATTCACTAGTATATTTTGCAAACAAAATGTATTTATTTTGTTAGAACATAGTTTTTTAAATCCTCTATTGATTTAGAAAATAAATGTAATATTTTGTAAGTATGTGAAGCTAGAATGTTTGGAAGAAAAATTGATATGTTTCAATACATTGATCGTATGCTAGGCTAGTCTTCAAATCTCATATTTTTTCATAATATCCTCTGGTGAAGAAAGCTCTAAATTGAAAGGTTACTATTGCTTTGCTAGGTGCCCAAATGGACAAAATAAGAGATAAGAACATGCTGTTATTTCATAAATTTTAAACAATCAAGAACAAGCTTTATTTTTGTATTTTAATCAAACATAATTTTGTATTTAAACTTTAGTGTTTGTCAGTTTAGGGTTTCCAGAAAGGGCTGTTTATTGTAATTATCAAATACAAAAATATTTTTTCTGTACTTTAAACATCATACCATGTCTTGGTCATGTGATTTAGTAAGTAAACAATATACAAGTAATTGAAACTACATGATTGTTGTGTTCATAAGATGATAAATGTACAGAATTGTGCTTTGCTTCATGTTCGTATTAGTATGTTTATTGCTTAAGGACAATAAACTAAGCAATGTTCACAAATTTGAGTCCCAGCAGCATACCAAATGGACCAGGCAAATATATCTTTCTATTACAAAGATTTGTTTATCAGTAAATGTTTTTATGATAAAATGGAAAGCGCTAAAATGCTGATTACATGAAAATTTAACACTCCACATCACCATCTGATCTTTACTTAATTTTGCATCAGTATGCAACTTTTTGGCCACATTGTAATGACAATAATACTGGGTACTATGAATAACATAATTTATTAATTATACCATGCATTGAGTTTACAACAACCTCTAGAGGTAATATTCATGCAGTGCCATGATTGCAAAAGCTTTGGAGGTGGCATAAACCATGACTATAAATGGGAGAAAATTGCTAGTTTTCTAATGGTCAAATTTTGAAATGGTGAAAAAGTAAGAACATATTTGCACTTTTTTTAACCTACTTAGGCCGCAGTCCCATCGAAAATACTCCATATTATTTTTAGGTTTTACTCATTGCAGGAGCTGTAAGCTAAACATATTAAGTTGTCTTTACATTTTGCTTATTATACAAAATTGAGCTTCTAATTTATGGACAATAAAAATATGAGATAATTATTGTAAAAATGTTTGTTCAGAACATCAAAATTTTCCTGCCTTTGTTCTAGAGTCAAGGCTAGCAATTATATTGAACCTTTTAGACTTAGAATGTCGTATAGCATCTAGTAAAATTACTAATAATTGAGAATTGATATCACTGGTGTTGTGCCACATTTTAGATATCTACCTGCCAGGAAGCTACTGAACAGTATTTTTGCATTGTGGATGTCAGAATTTGGTGAAAAATGCATTAGAGGCAATGGATTAGTGGCATATCCTCATCTCATTGTCAGGCATCATTTCAAAGCTTTGTTAAGACTAACGTGCATAAACCCTGTACTCCTCATGCTGAACACAAATTATAGCGAACAGAAAAGCTGAGGTGATCAGATTGCTTCACGTGTACATTTGCTAGATAAAAACTTGCTTGTTCAATGGTTCCATAGCTAATAATGTGTCATCAATGAATACACTTATACTTAAACACTTGTTTTTTGCTCGAGTGATACTTTTGTGGCAGTAAGTGGAATGAAATCATCGTACACTTGTTTGCTGCTGCAGAATACTGAAAAACACATATATGGTACAAGGACACAATTAATTTCTCATCCACTTCAATCGTAAAAATCTTTTTATAATATCTTGTCAGACGTTTAGATCAAACTTTTTTTCAGTCACAAATCAAGATAATTATGTCTGTAGCCTACAATTAAGTTTTTGTCCTGGCTTGGCCAATAAAGTTTTTATGTATAGTACATTGTAAGCAACCTGGTTAAAATGCGAGACCTTGTCCCAGCACTTAGCAGGCTTCCCATCCACTAAAAAATTCCACTATTCTTTGAAAAGTCATTTTCAAATTCGGATTACTGTCATTTTAAGCAAATTACACCCAGTTTTAAGTGACCAATATGGCCAATCCCAAAGATGGTAGGAAAAAATGGCTTGTTAATACACATAGCTTGTAGAGTTACATAGCTTGGAATGGTGCAAGCCATATATTGCTATACATCAAGTACTCAATGAAAGGTTGAAACAAAGCAAAAGTTTACGAGTGCAACTGACGATCAGTAACAGGAATTTGAAATTGACGAAAAATACTCCCATCTACAATTATGATCTTGTAATTTAATTGGAATAGAAATCCTTGTAAAGAAGCTAGTAACGACAAGAAAAAACTTAAGTTGAAAATTAGAAGTTTATTACGCTTGCACTGACAAAGCTTTGCAGACAAAAATACAGATTTTGTTCACAGACTTTGTTATGCTATTTGGCTATATTTTTCACACACAATGTAAGAATACATTAAGTTACTTTATATCAAAACAGTTAAACATAATAAAAGACTAGTGTTAACATTTCAAAATATGAAACACGTTATCGAGACAAATACTAAATTGAACAGACATTTAGACGTGTCAAGACATGTGTAAAAACAAAAAATATTTTACTTTGAAGATAAAAATACCTTTAACCAAAACATTTGTCTAATAAGTCAAAGAACAGTGCTTTAGTGCGAGCTAGATGTATAATGATTACAGTTAAGATCAACGAAAGTTTGTAGGAAGTTACAAGTTCAATTTCTAAAGAAACTGCTCTTAAAATGACACACATTTTGTGTCTGGATATTGTCCAGCAACTCTTGTGCAGTTTTTTTAATTAAATTAACTAGCTATATCTATATCATTTTTGACATAATAGCAAACAATTAATTACTTATCTGTACAACACCTTAACCTAGAAACAAAACAAACAATTAAAACCACTGCACACAACGAAGATTTCACATAAATATTGACCAGTACACACATACACACATATATATATAATAATATATATAGATACAAAAACATTATGCACAAAGGCTACTTACAGCATTGTGTATAGTATTTAATTATAAAGTAGTATTAAAATAAGTGACAAAATTTACACATAAATCACGTCCACATTATAATCTAAAACAAGGACCCAATATATTACAATCATGATATTTTCACAATGAAAAGTAAGTCAAAATAAAACATAATTCAAATTATTAAAATTGCCTAATTCTCCTGGAACTGGGATTCAACATTGTGCGATTGCAAAACAAACAACTAAGACACTCCTAACAACCTTGACAAATACAACAATTAAAGTTGAACTGATTGCAATGAACAAATTAGTGGAATTGTAATTTATAATGCCGAGCATGAGATATTTTTGAAAATATTCATACAAATTTGAAACAAAAATGTGGTCTTCGATTTACCTTCAGAAAGTGAAGTTCAACTGAATAAGCTGAGATAGAAGTATACTTTACAAAAACTTTTCGTAAAAAAGCAAGTATATAAATATATGAATGAAGTTGATTTTCCACAAGTTTTCAAAATGCATATTTGTACGTGGTGTGCTCTTGCAGTTTTCATAACATATTTTTGATTGCAATGATTCAAATGCAACATGGCACTTCCAGCTAAGATAATATGGGACAGTATCATTGCACTTAGCAACCAGTTTACAATTCAGAAATTCCATTATACTGTAGAATCCACTGATATTCATTTCAGGATTAAAAATAGGATGAATAATGAAGTGTTACTACTAACTCGATTATGACATTCAGTTTGGTACAGCTATCATACATTACATGTAATATTGCGGTCTATACAACAAGTTAAATACAAAGTGCTTTTGATTGTGATTCCATAAAATTGCAAAAAGCAGCTATAAATCAATTGTCTAGCATGTCATAGAATGAATCCTATAACTCGGTTTGCAGCTTGATTATCACAATTTTGAAATATACTCAATTCCAGTCCTGTAATATGACATTCCTATCAGTATCATTTGCAGCATGTCATTAGTTACATCAAAGACATGACACAAATACAAGACCAGTGATGTACATCATGACACAGTGCAATTTGATTCTACAAAATTGTCAAAGGCAACCAACCAGTAGTTCAGCAATGCCACTGCATAACATAACACAGACTGCATCTTAAAGCCTAGTTGAAAGTTGAATTTCACAATATTGCAACAACTTGGTGTCAGTAAAGATCGGCCAACATTGTTTTGTTTTCACGAATTCACTAGAAAGTATTCAACAGCTAGTAGGTATCTTTGCAAGGGTTCAACAAGCAGATGACTCTGATTTTTGTGCCATTTTTGCCTCCTGGAAAACTTGTTCAGCCATTTCTTTTGTCTATAAATAGAATAAAGTTGAATATAGTAACCATTAAAGAAAAACATCACCAGAAACGATTTCAGCAAAAATATTATCATGTTTACTTTGCCAAAAACTGTGACGATTTGTTTATACCTAAAGAATTTATCAGTTTTTTTAAAATATGAAAGCACTCCTATAGAATATGTTAAGTAATAACTATTTGTGATGTTCAAATCTTGTATATTCAGCTGGTACAGATAGTCTATTGGTAAGTTGTCACATAATTTGCTTATGAAATGTCTTATCTAAATATATTTAATGACAGTAGAAATACAGTACTTGTTTTGTTTCTTCTGTGAGTTTCTGTATTTGTTCGAGGTGAATTTTCTTTAACTGTTCTTGCTGTAACGAGTGTTTGGAAGACAATCGTTTTCTTTCTTCAAGAAACTTTTTTGTGTTATTCTCATTCAATTCACGAATTCGCCTAAAATGGACATTTTAACAAAATGTTCATGCATGGAATATTAGTTCAGTTATCTAACCACAGCCCAGTAATGGTTCTGTAACTGTAGCATCCACTGATATGCATACATTCCACTGATTCAATAACATAACAAGGTCAAATATATATTTACTGACTGAGATATGTTGTGTGCAAATACCAAGTTATTACAAGTTACTGATTTATGATATTCATGGAAACAACCGAAAATGTCAAGAAATTAACCTAAAATTGGATATATCGTTAAGAAAATATTCTATATTATTATATAAGATTTTGTCAGACCAATTGTAAGATTACCATACCTATCTTTTTCTGATTTGTTTCTTATCGATTTGTCACATGACACAGATTTGCTAGAATCCATGGAAAGTTTGGTTTGGGTTTGTTTCAAATCTTTGTACTCTCTGAAAGAAAACATGTGTTGACAGAATAACAAGACATTTGTCATGTCTAATGCCCATCCAATGTGTAGGATATTTTTTTAACATTATTGTTTTTTTACATT